>JAQGCS010001077.1:0-15776 GCA_034702105.1 Fuscozetes fuscipes
TGTTCGTCACTATCTCTACCATTAATTAGTTGTTGTTTTTCTATGGGCACAGACTATGGGCACAGACTATGGGCACAACTTATTCCAAAGTATAAGACTTTCCTAAATCCTAATATCGCTGAAAATATACGAATAATAAATTAAATGAAAACAATTACAGTCAAACCTCTCAATAGGCATCAGCTTAATATATAAGTTTAAGATAAAGATTTTAATGGCAAGAAGTGATTGTCCATGTAATTTTTATTACTCATTAAGCAAATTACAAACATGCAAGATTTTCATTATTTCAAATAACATAACACTCTAACTTATCAGTAATATAAAATATTAAAAGAAAGCCTCAATTCTTCAAGATACAATTTTACTTTTCAAAAAGGAGAGGGTTTAGTGGAAAATTGTTTTCTTATACTAAGGTCTCCATGTATTTGGAAGCCATTCATTTGAAACGATGTCTCATTTCATTTATAAATCGATGCGATTATTGAGGCTTTTGATGATAGATAGTTGTGATAGATGAGTTTCAAATATTTGAAGCCACGTATTAATTGGGTTTGAATTCAAATTATTATAAGAATAGGTATTGAATAGAATTTTTTCAAAACTCAATAAAAAATGCGAACAAATGTTGGAATTGAAGATCCAATCGATTAATTTATTTGAGTTCTGCACAAAAACTGTTCAGTCATTCAAACAAATAACAAAAACTAACTAAAGAAGAATCGGAGGGAAAGTCAACTCAATTCTCTGAAACCGAACTCAAGAGTATTCTAAAAGAAAAAAAGGGAACAGAAATCGCTTTACTATTTTGCCATTCGTTGTATTATATAGAGAATAGTTGTGTAAAGCAATTGTTGGGCACAAATCCACTCACATATAAGCAATAATAAAACACAACTGTCCATGTAAAATAGTAGTCCAGTCATAGCACCGAATAAAGAATTTGGTAATTGATTCCTCTTTGCTTTTATCTCTAATTTTCAATGTCTATTTGCCAGACAATATTCGTCTCCGATGAGTCATTCTGGTTATTATAGCTCTTTAAGGTAAATAAACTAGTCTACTTAGCAACCACAATTTATGCGGAATAAGTTTGCAAAAGTTTTGCGAAGTTGTTCTACTAGCACATATATGTTAGGAAGTAATTTATTTATTAGAAAATGTGATTGGTTCCAGTTCGTCACAAATTGAATAAAAATAAAATAACATTAGAATAGATATGAGACAAACAACGATCAAATGGAGAAGTTATTATGCATTTGGAGGACTGTGCAAGGTCTTTAACATTTGGGATTTCTCATATATTAATGAGGTGTTCAAAAATTAACAAGGTGTAGAAAGTAAAAAATTACTTGTTATAGAAATTGCTTTGAAATTCCTTCAAAGTAGTAAATTATTCTGATTCTCAGCCTTGCTCATCCCTAGATATTCACTATCTCTAGTGATAGAGATGTTTGTTCTGAGAAATGCTAAACTTTTTCATCCACTCCTCACATGATGTGAATCTGTTTTCATATGTTAATAGAGAATCGGTTACTATGGTAATCATTGGTCAGAACTAGAAAATGTCCTGGTCACAATTTCACAATATTTTGTTAGTATTGTTATTTTAGAAGAGAAATACTTTACAATCGAAATAATAGATAAATTTTGATTGTATTTGGTTTTGAAAATATTGATTCAGAGCTGATATTTAATTCCATTCGAGCAGAAAAATGAAACTCAAATGCCTTTAAGGGAAATAGGGTTCTGTCGTATGAGAGAAAAATAGACAAAAATATATTTACATTTGTTGTGATGAAAAAAAACTTCACTTTTTCTCTATTTGCTGGACTGTTTTGGTCAGAGAGATAGCCAAGCTCATTCATCACAGATAATGGGAGGTCATTATGATGGGTTTTGATATTTGCTATCCTTATGTCCTAGAGGTGTAAGGTAAAATGACTTGCAAAAATATGGTATTAATAAATCTAAATTAGCGCTAAACACAGTTAATTCAGTCTGATCTAGTCTGAATGGTCAAAATGATGATAAAAATGGCGGCCACATTTCATGTAGACGTATTTCTAAGGGAACTATGTTCAAACTCGAGGTAGTTTTAGTGACACCCCCTGGTATTGCCTGCTTCTGACCCAACTCTTAGCAATCAATTTGGCGATAGATGTGTGCGATATATAGATCTATGTTTGACCACAAATTCCGGTGACTGACTCTCCGACTATTAGTTTCTATACTTATATTTATTTTGTATTTTACTATTACCTCAAACACAACAATTTGATTGATATTCCACTTTCAGTCCCACATATAAGACATTCAATTCAATCATATTTTGGATGCTCTGAAAAAAATGATGTGAAATAACGGAAATCATATCATCCGCCAAAAGCGACGAATGAATTTATTTTCACTTTCTTTCATATTTTATGTTCAGAACAACTAATAATAAAAACCATTTTCTTCGATATATTGAATCCAGAAATTTGATAGTGACTTTATAACCCTGTCGTTTTAGAATTCAATGAATATGATTAGCTTGTTGACAGTTCAAAATGGCACAATTCTCCGCTTTTTCCAATGTTATTATTAAATTTACAAGCGTGAAGGCGTTAGCCTTGGTTGTTTTCATAGGTATTTTTGTACAAGACTTATTTATTAAAATTTCAAACATTTTAAACTGAATTAAGGTGTCCAAGGAAATTTTTAAATTTGTTTTTCCCTTCACGACCTGTTAAACACTGTTTAGTGAATTATTATTATCTTGGTAACATACAAATTTAAGATTAGTCAAGCTGGTTTTACATTTTAAATAAATAATCATACATTGCTCATACAAAATTCAATGAATGTTCAAGCTTTTCTCTTTGATAATATATTAAAATTTTTGCTTGTTTGCATTCTGATTAGTTTGGAATCGGATTTAATCACATAACTCATTGAATTGGACCAAATCTCAAATTGAAGACTGATAAGTTGCACACATACACTGTTCGAGGTATTTATAACTGCTATCGATTGAAATATGCTTTGAATTGAAATACGAGCAAAATTTTTGGTCTTTAAACTGAATCGATTCGGTTTAGATTGTTCTAGCTGATTCCAATGCTTTAATTATGAGTCATTTGGCGTTTTATTTTAAATCTCATTGAATTAAGTGCTAATTCTTGTCCTCTGATTAAAGCGTAGAGTATATACAGTCAGACCCCCTGATAGGCAAATGATCGGTGCCATAGAAGTTGGCTTATATCAGATATTGTCTTAATGAGAAGTTAAATTGCATCTAGTTAATCAATTCGTGAGCTCAATTCCAATTTACCTACTTGACTTTAGAAAACGTTTATAGGTTGATTATTCATTTTTATCGAGCTTTTCTTGTTGTATGATCAATTGAAAAAAATTTGATCAACACTTTCTAAATCAACTTTGATTTTTTTGTGAAGAATTTTTACAGTCATTGCATCGCATGACTGATATAATCTGTGAGCTATTTCACTATAAAATTTAGTCAAAAGAATTTCCAATGAAAAGGCATTTTGCGATCGAAAATATTTTTTTTAGTATTTTCTTATCAATTAAAGTACCGAAAAGAAAGAATTCCAATAAAATAAAATCAGTATTTTTTTTGTGTGACAATCGTAATGAACTTTTATCTGGAATCAAATCGAATTTATTCATAGTTGCAATATTTGAATAGTTATGTCATCGATTTATTTAAAGCATTTTCAATTTGCAAGTTTCTAATAATTTTTAAATTTATATTCCTTTTTCAAAGTTGATATTTTAAACTTGTAAGAAATAACATTTACATTTAAAATATGTGTACTGTATATTTATGCACATTTATATAAATATTTAATAATTTAACAAGGCTTTAAAAGTTGGAAAAAGAACAAATGACTGCAAATTCCGTTGAGTTTTCCATTAAATGTCCTAGAGCTATAATTTTTTCATACAATGTTAGGCTAATGATGTATTTAAGAATTAGAAGTAAAGTCTATTTTTACTGAATATTTATTCGAATTTATTAAGCGTCAGTATCTTTTTCTATATTAATGTTGTATAACAACGAAATAGTTTATAGAAATACATAAATGTTTGCAAATGTTATACATTTAGACACCAATTAGCGAATCGATAGCCTCGAGGGCCAGACCTTCGAATTTTTTTATTTTTATAATTAGTGGTAATGTATTGTAATTATATTGATTTGAATACAATTTTTTCGGGGGTTTTGTTTCACAATTGAAATGAAAGAAAAAATTATAAAAATCTAAATTCAATTATATTTGTGCCGAATATATATAATATATGTTTAGATACTAATTAAGAACTAATTTCTTTTTCACTACATTTATTAAATGGAATGTAGTATATAGTTTTGTGCGTTACCCCCTCACCCGCCCCCCCTTTCAAAAATTTTGAAAATTTAAAATAAGCGTTTTTAAAAAAATTGAAAGAGAAAAGGGTTTGAGGCTGTTCTAGATTCTAGCCTATATTGAGCTACTTTAGAGAGAATACTGATATTAAACAAGGATATGCCTAAATCCTCGTGAAGATTTGGGCATATTCTTGGATGAATTGAGAGCTGGAAATAACTTTTGGCTATAGATGTAGTGCTCATTACTTTGATCGCAAACTTGTTTAATATATTTTTGAATCGATTTTTTGGTTTACAATTATTATCGAAATAATTCATTTGTCTCTCATTTTTATTGTCGATGTTTTTAATGAATTTCGTTTTTATAGCACAATATGCCATAATTAAGACATGTAAAAGATGTGTCAGAGATGCGCAAGGAATTTACGCCCAAATACTACCTAGAACTTGAGCGCGAAAATCCCAATACAATTTCCTTTGATATTTTGCAAAAATTTGTTCGACAAAACTTATTTGGAAAATAGCCCCCATCTTTTGGACTTAGAGTAAATTAAGACGGGGTATCTTGCGCACCCCTGGAAAAATAGTGTCTTTGCACTAAATTAACAGTTCAACTAATGATACGTTGAGTTATTGTATTAATAATTATATTAATTGAAATAAATTTTTCGTTTTTCAATTTAGTTAATTAACGGAATCGCCTCAAAACACAACCATAGAAAATAGACATGTATTTCTATAATATATATATTACATTTCACTCATTGTTTCTATTTTACAGTTATTTATTTTTCTAATTAATACCTAGGTTCTATGAAAAAGGGTAATCTGCAAACTTTAACCATATTGTACTAGGACAAAGTAGAAATGAAATCAAATTTCGGTCACAATGACGCCAAAGAACTAATATTCCTTCGAGTATTTGATCTAGCTAAAGTGCACTAGAGCCGATGACCTTTTTCAATACAGTGTAGAATTCCTCCATGTAATCGAGTTTCACTATCTTTATAACTTTACTGGATGAAATTCTATAGCTGTCCAGAGAGCGATTCCGATTTCAATACATTGATTCAAATTAACTCTAAAAATATTGATAAATCCCCTACCAAGAATTTTGAGCTCGCCCTATTTTCTATAATGGAATCTTTGCCTTATATTCAATTTTCAATTATTGCCTCAAAGCTAACCCCTCTCATTTACTTTTGATTACTATTGTATGAGTATCAATTTTTCCAGTTAATTGAGAATTTCCCATGAAAAAGTGTCCTTGCTTTATTAAAGTGATAAAAACTTTCCTCTCAAGTGATATAAAATTATTTAATCGGCGCTCAAATTACATCTTTTATTCGCCAGAAATTTCTGATTAAATTTGTCATATGAGAGGACCTTCAGGTGTTCCTCCCGTCCAATGCCTGTAATAATACGAAGTCCAAGATTTCACGTCAAACTAGATTAGCAACTTTTCTAATAAATGTATTGCTTTAGAAAAACTGAGACATACTATCAATAACTTAAAGAAATACATTAAATAAAAATATTGAGAATTTCGCAAATGATTTGAACTAATTTTGCTAAACAGTGGTTCATAATATTTGCATGCGCTAACTTGCTGAAATATCCGGCTCATTATTCATATATTTATTTATAGCTTATAGTTTTGCATAATGTTTGAATTAATGAGCAAGTCTCAGAAATAAGTGAGGCAAATATTGAAAGAGATTCAAAAATTCAATTCAAACCGCTATTAATCCAAAGAAAATTATCTTGTTAATCAATCTTAAGGCATTAAGAGAATAAGCATGGTTAAAAGAGTGTATTTAAAAATATGCCTTCTAGCAAGTTTGATTAGTGAATTAAATAAAACCTTTAGAGCTTCGCATAATTGCCTCTCGCAATTATTTGAGACTAAACTTTAAAAGGTCAAAAAGAGCAATTTTGTGACTAAATGTCAGATTTTAGAATTTGGCCTGATGCCATTTCATTGCACGCTTGTAGTTAAGTTCGCCGACCTAGACGTCAATCTTTACAAAGTGCGCTTGATAAATGATATGCTTGTCCTCAGATAAAGAAAAACAATCGAAAAACTAAAAGAGAGGAAAATCTTCAAAAGTTTGGACACATTTTTAGAGAATAATTAGTTGGAAAAAGACATTCATTTAATTTCTATTTCTATAGAGTCTAAGCAAAGGGTCTGGAAATGAGTTGTGATGCGAACCAAACAAATGGTATTATATGTGAAATGTTTGGTCACCAGATGTGTCCATTAACTACAAGTAGTGTTATTGCAAATGTTGAGCACTGGTAGTTAAACACCCTTTTCCTCCCTCTGTTCTAACCGACGGTGAAGTGTCTCTACACTCATGTTTTGTACCCAAAGCCTAACCTCAAAAACCCAGACATTATTTCCAGTAATGAATGTATTCGTTGTTCTAAAAGCTATTCACTAACGCATCGCTTGAAATCAATGTCTGTTTTGCACACTTTTGGGTCTATTTCTGGCGATACTTATGATTAGGGAAGGGATTGTCCTAATGTTTAACCCATTCCAATCAATTCTGACCCATTATTCAATTTACTGTTTTCCTTTATGTCACAAATTTTGAGTCAATATGTTTTGTATCGAATTTCTTTGAAAAGTATGTAAACAAGCAATTAATATGGGCTTAAATACTATGAGTCCAGTATTAGTACAAAGAACAAGGCGATTTTATACCCTATACTCATTTTCAAGGGAGCTTTCTTTGTTTTTATATTTCTTGCAACAAAGAAATATCTGTGGGTGGGACAGGGGTTGGACTGATGAACAGTGTAATTATTATAGCATTCGAGGCTTCAACAAGACTAGCATTAAAAAATTGACTTTGAATATTGATCTATGCAAATTTAAGCTAATTATTATAAGAATATTGAGTTTGATTATGGCATTTGACAGCGCCGTCAGTCTAACTATTAGGAGATTGTGTGGAATGTATTCTGAATATAAGTGTCGGACATTTATTGTGGAAAATAATTTTATAGATATGAGAAGTGTTGACAGAACTGTCGGCGCCCGACAGTTATGGTCGCAATTATAGGTTAGGGATAGCCTTATATTTGATTATTTTGATTCGATTTGAGCCAATATTCTGTGTATTATTGGCTTTGATTCCATTCAAAGGTCTTATTGAATACAAACTATTTATTACATACAAACTGTTGCCAAACATATCATATCATATAAAATATTTGCAAATCTCGTTATTTATCCATCAATTTTCCGGTTCTCTACTCGCGTATAGCTCTGGTGTTTATAATACCAGTGCTCTTCAGTGCTCTTTCACTCTTACACCCATTCAATCAAAGATATTCAATGAATCTCTTTCTCACTCTTATAGACGTTTAATATCTTTATGTAATAAATCAAACATTTCTTGTGGTCATCATTACAACCAATGGTTAGAGCATTGATTTCATACATTCCTAGCCGTTAATACCTGACCAACTTTCTTATCCAAGTTCAATCACTTAATTATAAAATGCTTGTCGAAGCCCTTTCACCAAATATGGCAATAATTTAGATACGAAAATCTAGATAATACCAGAATACAGTCGCACCTCCTGATAGGTGAACGCCCAATTGGCAAAGGTCTAATTGGAATGAGGTGTTGATAAGGAGGATTGATTTTTCAAGGCATAATTGTCATTCTTATTAAGATGGCCTTTTAATAAGGTCGAGTTATGATGTGCGCACACCATTTATCAATTTCGAGGTTCGACTGTATGCTTAATAAATCAATAAGGAAATGAGATTTATATATGCGATCATTTTAAATCTTGCTTTTTCAAAAATAAAATAAAAGCAAATAATAACTTATATTATATCCATTTGTTTTGTATAAAATGCTCGCATTTGGGCTCAGAATAAGTATGAGTATAGGGACGGACAGTGCGATTCACACATTACACTACATTTGTGATGTGATCTTTAATTAAGTTTATGCGACACTAATTTCAATTACATTTCTGCCATTCATTTGGAGTATATTTCACACAAAACACTGTTTTTAGGATTTTATGCTTTAATTCACATTAAACTCGAGTCTCTCTCTCTCTCTCTCTCTCTCTCTCTCTCTCTCTCACTCTCTCTCTCTCTCTCTCTCTCTCTCTCTCTCTCTCTCTCTCTCCCTCCCTCTCTCTCCCCTTCCCTCCTCATCTCTTTCACTCAATTATTAATCAAGTAGATTCATTTATTTTCTACTATTGAGGACAAAAGATCAAGATTAAATATTTTGTAATTAAATAATAATTATAAAATTATACTTGATAATTAAATTGATGTGTAAATAATGGATATAATTTCATAAAACTAATTAAAATTTAAAAATTAATTCCAACCACATATTTGAATAAATTTTTTTAGTTCCAGTTAAATTGGCAAGTTCAATGTTGAATAATAAATGTTTGCAGGTATATGACTATTATAGTCTTGTTTTTAATTTGATGTGAAATCACTTATAATTAGAATAGATTTTAATTAAATAGATATGAAGTCATTTTTCGCATCAATTAATTCAAAAATTGCATTCAAATGTGTATTTTTGTCTGCTTTTTGGTTGTGACACAAATTCTGATTAGATTTTTGTTTAATTGAAATCGAGAACCACTGACGCAGAAAAATATTCTAGCTTATAAATTTTATTAATTTGAATTAAAACAATGAGAATTCATTTTTAGTCGGTCATCTGAAAAACATTCTTGCTAGTTTTTGAGATTCAATTATTCTCAACATTTCTTATTAATGTATTTTTATTTTCTTCCCTGAATTATTCTTCAAGGTGCAATTTTGTTTCTTATTAAAACATTTTCATATTAAGGCTAAGCTCAGTAGCTTATAGGGAGGTCAGACTCTATATGTTCTTGCTAATCATGTACAACTCGAAATTGAATGAAAGCTCAAGATTAATTCGATTCTAGTAACTTTATCACAACTGTTAGGAGCAAAATATGTGTATTGTCCGAATCGAATTGATAGCCATTTTGTGAGGCCATTGGCCTTGCTCATAAATTGATGATTAATAGTTATGTGGAAATACATTACTTCTTTAAACACATAATAAATGTATTGATATATATGTGATATATATTTTCGATCATCCCTTCAATGGATTATCGCCGATAACTGTTAGCCCTGGCATTAATGTCGGCGCTGACTCTTAGACTCTTAAAATACCACTTTTGATATGAAATATGACTCTTTTCCCGATTATGACAACTATTTCTGGAATCAGCGAACGGAGAGACCAAAACATTTCTCGAAGAGATATTCCGATGATATGTGTGTGACTTAAACCATAGATAAGGGTTTGTGTGAGTGAGTGATGATTGATAAGTAAGGCCAACCCCACAAATATCAATTTACACTAGTTCCATCCTTTCATTAGGCGATGGCTATTCAATCAGACTATTGTTAGAAATATCTATGTTTGTGAATATATTAAAGTTCACCTGATAAGAAGCTCTACTAGCATTACCAAGGCTATTGGCAAATGTGCGAAAAGCATTAGCTTTTAAAGTTTATTTTTTTTGAATTAAAATTTAATGTATTTTTATCCTTGGTATACACATGAGCTTACTAGAATATTTACATTAAATTTTTATGTTCTAGCTGTTTATCAATTGATCATGCAATTAATTGCGGTATATTTTGTTTGTATTTCCTGATTGATTAAATGAGTTTCACACCATTGCTTAATAATTGATTATCAAATTGATTAATGAGCTAGATAATCATTTAAAATATGGCTCATATTAACTTTGAAAACACTTGTGATTTATTAACAAGCTTTGAATTTTGACATTTTCTAGTTTACGATGGAGTAAAGTCACCGATTAAATAGTGTTTTGCGGCCAATATCTGAGACAAATAATAGACAAAAACAATGATTAGTTGGCATTTGATTTATATGTTTTGTGTGACAACACTTTTACGAGCAATCGATGGCCAACAGAGTAAGTGATTCACACAAATAATTAGATCGATATTATAGTTATTAATGTTATTTCCTTCGCTCAGATTTGTCGCCACAAAGGTTTGCTATCGAGCCCAGTGACAAGACTGCTATAGTGGGCGACACAGTCATCTTACCATGTCGAGTTGATAACAAAGTGGGAACACTTCAGTGTAAGCATTGTTATTACTCTTGTAATCAATTTGAAGAGTTTGATGAATTTGTCCCTGGAGCACTGTATTCAATTCAAGTGCATATCACTAATTTTGCTTGGACACCTACTCTCTTAGTTTTATTTTATTCTAAATAATAGATAAGTGCTCTAGGGAATTATTGATCACAAAGTTTGACTGTAAAGTTTCGGACTGAAATATTGAACAAATATTAAATTATCTTACTTGAACAAACTCGAATCTAGTAATATAAAAGAGCGGGATTTTGAAAATCACAGACTCACTTGAAATTGAATCTTGTTAAAAGAATTGATTTTTGTTTAAATTAACATTTAAATGGTCTGAGGCTTTATACTCCTACAATCCCTATTATATACTAGCCAATTTATATGTACAAAAAGAAGAACTCATAAATATTTTTTTTTTTCATTTAAATTGACTAGGATAATTTCAATCCTTTTAGTAAGAGTATAATGCCCCAGAGCACTTAAATATTTTACAAGTATCAATTTCAAGTGCGAGCATAATTTATAAGCTTATTCAACATGTGGGATTTTTTAAAAATAAAAATAACTAGCATTACTTAAATTATTCAGGGACCAGAGATGGGTTTGGCCTGGGAACCGAACGTAGTTTGAGTGGATTCCCTCGATATCTGATGATTGGAAGTGATGATGAGGGTAAGTCAATTATAAAGTGCTGTAAGGTTTAATCTAATTTAATCTAATTAAATGACTTAGGAGACTTTTCATTGCAAATCAATTCGGTTGCACTGGAAGACGACGCCATGTTTCAGTGCCAGGTGGGGGCCTCGGAGGGAGTTCGAGGCATTAGATCCCGGAGTGCAACCTTCACAGTATTTGTTGCGCCAGAGCTGCCTGTTATAGTGCAGGCTCGGGCTCAGGGCGATTACCTGCGCACCACTGCGGGAATGACTGTTGAGCTAACCTGTGAAGCTCATGGAGGGAAACCACCCGCAGAGGTATTCCAGTCATTCTGTTTATGATTTATTAAATTATTTGAAGGAATGTTTTGGTATTGTTTTGTTAATACATCCCTAAGACTCCAATGATTGCATATTTTTCAAAACAATATTTTGAATCTTGGTTTAAAACAAATGGACTCTATCGTATGTGTTAAATAGAAAGTTGCCATGGAGGTCATACATGAAAAAATATAGCTTTGTTAATAATTTTGAACCCATTACTAGATTTGAGTATAATTTTTGAGATGAGCATGTACACCAATTTTTTACACCTTATATTTGGGTAAAAATTTATTCAAAAGTCTAATTTGTTCGAACAAAAATGAGATTTTCTAACCAAGATAAAATATTTTGGGTAAAAAGGTTTTAATAAATTATAATAATTTTGATTTCCAGGAAAGGGGTTTGACTGTACCTTTAGTGTCAACTTTCTGTTTAACACATATCTATTTTTTATTCCCATCCAATTCTATCAAGCAGACATTAAGGTCATTTGTAGTATAAGTGCAATTTTATTAGCCATTTTGCTAGAACTAACCTGGTTGATAATAGTTGAGCTACAAATTAACCAGTTGTAATTTTGACTAGCAAATTAATTATTTATGATGTAATCAAAATTGAATTTCATTACTAATATCTGTTTCTTTGACAAAACAGTTGACGTGGATTGATGGAGAGGGCAACCCCGTCACAACAGGCATATCATACACAACTCAGCTATTAAGTGATGGCAAGCGTTGGAACGCAGCCCTTAAGTGGACATTCATAGCGACCAAAGAGTTTGACGGCAAGAAACTGACCTGTCGTTCGGAGAACGCGGCCCTCAAACAGCCCCGGTATACACATATCAGGACAGAAGTTAGATATGCGCCTGAAGTACAGTTGTTGTCGTCAACTGAGCAAGCACAAATAGGCGATGATATTTCGTTTGAATGTCGGGCTGTAGGAAACCCAAACCAATTAGTTTATAAATGGTTCAGAGATGATGAGCTAATAAACCAAGATCATGGCTCTCGACTTGTTCTACACAAAGTCACCAAAGATATGAATGGGGTTGTCATCAGTTGTGAGGTCGGGAACAGCGTTGGCATCAGTAAGGCCAAATTGACCCTCAACATCGCATATGGCCCTCAGTTCGTAACACCTTTAGACTCTGTGTTTGGGGCTGAAGTAGGACAGGATGTGCGACTTCATTGTGATGTTGATGGTAATCCGAGGCCTGACATCACTTGGTTGCTGTTAGGCTCGAGTCATGTGGTCAGCACTGGGCCTGAACTAGTCATCAGTGATATTAGCAGAGAAAAAGTGGGTCGATATGTGTGCAGAGCGTCTGTCAAAGGATTTGCGGAGATTTCCGCTCAGAGTCTTATTTTCATTAAAGGTTTGTGAAAATGGATTTTTGTTTTAGTGCTTAAATGATCATGTTCATTTTCTCAAATGTAAATTCTAACCAGTTTAATTTATTTTTGTTGTTTATGTCCAATCATAATATTTTTATTTTGAAACTTTGTGATTTAATAAGGGCTCGAAAACTAGATAGATAACTACCATTTTTTAATCAAAGTCCAATTTTAACATAATCATTTTATATTATTACCTAGGATTATGTATTATTTATTTCTTTAATCAACACTAATGTGTGTCCTGGTTTCTAAATTTGTTTCATTATTCTCTAACCCATTAGCTTGATAATTAATGTGCCAGAATATTACCATGATAGTTAAAGTAATCAAAATGTAATTGTTATTCAGGTCCTCCACGAATAAAAAGGCCATACATTCAGTACGGCATTGATGGAGAGGCTGTGAAAGTGGAGTGTCTCATCGAGTCCGTTCCTCCGCCCTCAAAGATTTTATGGTCACATAACTCAAAGGTTTACACAAACATTAATAAAGTTAATAGATCATTTATATTTCAATGCTTTTAATGCTTTTATTAGATCGTGGACGTGGACAACAACGAGGGCTATGAAATTGTGGAGGAACCCACTCAAGTAGATTCTGCCCTCCGATCTATGATCGTTATTAGAAAATCTAAGCTGGTGAGTTTTATTAGACAAGACAACCTTAAGCTCAGGAGGGTTAGGAGGGGTGTTTTTACCAGGTTTCTTTCTTAAATGTTAGTTGAGTCAATAAAGGGTTAAGATTAAATTATTATAAACTGGTATATTTTTAGAGAGTTATGTCTCAAAGTAACCTTGATTATGAGCTTTCCTTGTCCTTGTCAATATCTGAATTAGATGAACAAGACAATGAAAAATTACAACTATTTGTTCTTTGATAACAGTCAGATTTTGGTTCATACAACTGTTCCGTTTGGAATGAATTCGGCTTCGATTCACGAATTATTACCCTGGTTCAAGAATGTGAGTAGTCAAATCCCTGGTGAGAATTTGTGTAACTAATAATACCTTTCAAATTGAAGCGAACTTTTCACCGCTGGTTCTGTCGGTCGGAATAATAATCTGCGGAATAGTTTTCATAATTGGGTCGACAATAATAATAATTCTATGCCTCAAACGGAAGAAGAGTTTCGCCCAAAACTCGTGTTATGACAACGACGTGAAAAAGGGTCAGACTATGAGTGGTAACAACTCATCAATGAATGGAAAGCAACATCACCTAGTTATGGACACGGGTAGTTCTGGTGCTGATTCTGATATCAAAGTAGAGATTAGAACCGCGAGTTCAATGTCTCAGCACTGGCCCGACGATACTGACCAGCGCTGTGCAGATTCGACGATCAATACAGAAATGGCACAAGTAGTCGAAAACATTTATAGCTATAGCACTAACCCGTCCCAGATCAATTACTTTCCACCCCTCAGAAATGTAATTTTTATTTATTTTTATTTTTTAGTTTTATTATAATTGTACATGCTCACATTTTGAGACAAATATCAGAGTCTCAGTCAACATGGATAAGTATTTCATATATCAATTTAGTTCGATCAAGAATAAGCGAGCTTAATTTACTAAATGTATACATTACGTGTGAGCTTGTACGATCTATTATTACAACATTTAAATGCACTTTTACTTCAATTCTATTATACCCAGTCCATTTTAAATCAATACTAATATTGAACCTTGTTTTAATAGGACCTTCAGCCCAAACCAAATGGGATGATGTATGGAGACTACAGTCAAGACTATATTCAGGTGCCATCGACGCAATTAACTAACCTGTCGCCAACTCATACACAACACGCCTCAATAATTGTGTCTTCAATGGACAATCAGAGGGCCAGCTATGCAATTGACCCGACATATGGCACAGTAATGGGTAGACAAATGGCGTTCGCAAACCCTTACTTAAGAACATCGAATCCGTCATCAATTTTAACGAATAATAATATAAATAATAGTAATAATAGTAACCAATTGTCTGCCGGAATGTATTCGGCGAACCAGCGATACATCACAAATAATGGCCACTCAGGACAGTCTGCGAATTGTCAGCTAGCAACTCATGTGTGATGTTGTGTGTCAGTGAAAAAAGTTGATCGATTAGTTTCAAACTTTTAACTCCACATATAAGTTGTGGCCATTAAGTGAAACGCCTTTTGTTTAAGACATTATACATATGGCCGGACCTCCAGATAGGCAACGATTAAACACCAAAGAACTCTGAGGTGAAATTACATCTTGATGAATCATCACGTTTTTGCTTTAATAAGAGATTTGCCTATTGAGAGGTCCGACTGTAGAACATTTTTTAGTCAATTATTTTGAAAATTAGATGCCATAAATCGTTTTTTATTTTGTATTGTTTGGAATTCCACCTGACCTTGCTGATTCTACGAATAAATTAAACTTGTCTGAAGCAATAAGTCAACCGATCCTGCTCACTTTCTATTCAAAGATTAATTTAATGGTTGAATCTTTGAGTGAATAAAAACCAAGATCAGACACACATTTGACAAATTGGGGGTCAATTTGGGGACAACTTTTGTATGAAAAGAAATTTTTAATAAGTTTTGATACCTTATTATTAACGTTGCCTTCGATACACATCTGACGAATGAACTTTTAATGAACTCCATGTAAACTATTGATAAATATGTTAGATATTATTTGTGTACATATTATTGTTGTATTTAAAACAAATAAATTAATTATTATTCTTATTTCAATTGAAATTTTGATGCACAGACTGTAAGGCTTATGGTCTAAAAGCAGGGATGGCCAAGCTTTTTGACTCTAGGGGGGTCTAGGGTAGGGGTTTTTCAAAATTTTTCTAGGGGAGGGGTC
>JAQGCS010001078.1:0-15773 GCA_034702105.1 Fuscozetes fuscipes
TTGTTACCTTCGATCGATCATTAAAATACATTTGAATAAAACATTTAATTTGAATTAAAATAAGTTTTTAATTAATTCTGATCAGAGATGTCTCAAATGATCGATCATTACTTTAAACCACTTTTAACGACATGTTGTTATAAAAGTGGACAATACGAGGGGTGTTGTTATAAACCGGTTATAACAACATAGAAACGGCGGTTGAGTGGCCAAAACCCACTGTCCACTTTATATCAACATGTTGATAATCTTGGTCAGATACGGTATGTAGAATAAGATTTCAAAACGCATTACTTTTATTGACATGAAATGAGCCAAAAAATAGGCTCCGAATCAAATACTAATAAATTTAATTAAAGTGAAATTATAATTAAATTACAGATTAATGGCTCACTTATTAAATAAATGTTTGATATATCAAAACAGAGCTTAAAAATTATAGAAAACAATAACAGAAAATTTTAATTGTAATGAAATCGAGTGAACCAAAAATTATTAATCAATGCCTTAAATATGACTATAAATTGCTGTTTCTCTTCCGATCAGCGAACAAATTGAATGGTTCCTCAAAATACGAAGGAGGAAGTGGTGTGCAATGGGTTGAGTCAAAGTCTTTCAAATGTTTAGTCGCCTAAAAATGAAAAAATTAATGTTTTAATTATAGTCTGATATTTAGTAAAATTAATTAATTACTAAATAGATCCCAGAAACTTAATCGTATTTTTGAGATCTATTGAATAATTAATTGATTTGACTGTAAGGCAAAATCTGACCAAAAATAAGATTAACTTGGCTTTAGTTTCAGCTGACATTTGGGGATCATCTCCTATTTGTAACGGATATTGAGCAGTGCTCGTCGACTCCACGTAGGACTGCAATTGATTCAAACACAACACTTCAGTCACATTATATTGACGTTCGAGTTGTGCTGAATGTGAGAAAAGTTCAAAATGTAAAAGATATGAGAGTATTATAATCATATAACCTTGAGCTAAAGGGTCACTTAAAAGCCATTCCATCAAAACATTTTTGGCCTTTTCGTCGGCCATCAGTTGAGGGAATCTGTTGTGAAACAGTTTCAATAATAAGTCATTTCCACGATTTGTACGAAAAGGTTGCAATTCGTTGGTGTTTATGATTTCATCTTTGGTTCTTCTAATGAAGAGAACGGAGCCATTGAAGTGATTTAAGTTCGCAGATAAGTTCAAATTGAAATAACTTCGGATCACATTCCGTACGATTGGGTCTTAAATACAAGTGATTTGATATAAGTTTAAATATTAAGAGGCAAAGAAATGAAACTTACGTATGGCGGGCGGCATCTTTGCCTCAGCCAACGGCAGCACATCATCAAAGGAGGCATCCAGAATTAGTCCTTTCACGTCTGGGTATTGCATTGCAGCCCAAGTAGATGGAAAGCCTCCTATAGACCAACCGAACAGAATAATTGATTCGATGGGAAATCCTAATCGTTCGACAGCGAAATGAATGATGACATCGATTGCATTTATATCATTCTGAGGAAAGGGAGTTCCTGTACTGCCTGCAAACCCAGGGTGATTCCAACCCAGAACTGAATAGCCCGCTTCCAAAGGTGTTCCCATTGTCCCGATCTCATAAAAACCGGCGTTTCCTTCACTGCAAATGACTAATGTCTTGGCTTTTAAGATGAATAGAAAATCAATTGAATTACTGTAACACAAATGAATGGAAACAAACCTCTTTCATGGGGTCGTCCTCTCTTATCAACGAACATACAATCAATATGATTGCCATCCCGCGCTAGTAGTTTATATCTCTCTCCCCCATTCTGTTCGACTAATCTAGTCCTGCCTTCAATGAGGTGATTGTGAAGTGCGAACTGGAGAAGTCCCACTGAACCGGGATATAGCATACGTTTGCCGAAAGTATGGACTACAATATAACTGATGAGATCACAAGGAATGGAAATAAATAGTTGTCGACGTGAGTGTCTTCCCGAAGATAAGAGCTGCGGTGGTTTTTTGGGGTCCGATAACTTGGACTCATACCATCTGAAATCTATTGGCCAATGAGTGAACTCGAAGTCGAATTTATTGAGTGTCAGACGCGACAAATCATTTTCTTTAGCATTCTTTAGAACTCTGGTAAATGTTTTGTAGTCATTGTTAACGGATCGACCGATTCCTTCAATTAAATCATTGAAAACATTTGCCTAATATTTAATTGATTCAAACCTCTGATCAGAAGAGCGCCGAAGTATATCATGGTAAAGGTTGTGGCCGTTCTTATGAATGTGTTGCTGAACACCATATAGTTATTATCACTTGTGATAAGTCCTCTTCGGTATAAATAGGTTAATACGATAGGACTCGAATATACTAAAAGTGATCGCATCAACGAAAAGCCCTGGATCACTTTGTCTGACATTAACTCAACGTTATTACCCACATATGGCCGACCCTTGAGGACACAAATTACCAGTTAAAACATTCAATCAAAGTATAAGTAAAAAGTAATCGTTTTTAGGAATTGGTTTCATTTTACCGAAGAGTCTCGAAACTTGAAAATGCGGTAAAGTCGAGGACCGGTTAAGTATTGCCAAAAGTCGTTGAATGCCATTATTTTGAATGTTCTTCGCCACAGAATATAAAATATTTTGATCCTGCAATTTATATGTTTTAAGACTTCTTTTGTGAGTAATTAGAGTTTTGGGAAATTTTAATTTTATTGTCAACTATTTGAGTGTTTTTGTGAAGTCATTCATTTGTTTACGTTTTCCTTTAAATTAGTTATAATCACAAACAACGTTACCATTCATTTGCTTCATTCAGTTTTCTTAATGAGTTAACATATTGTAAACTAGGGATAATTTTAGATTTTTCAGAGTCTCATGAAAGCTAATTTCTAGCTTAAATTCATAAAGCTTTTTGATGTTCAACTTTTGAAGTCCTAGTTCAAATTTCATGAATTAAAATTAAACCTTCTTGAATTAAAATAAATGATAAGCTGGGTATATCCAACGACCTCCAATGTAAAATATTAAATATTCTTGTTATGTTTATATTTTCTAATTAGATAGATATTAATAAATAATCAAAGAATCATTGAAATAAAATATCAAGTATATTTAAATTTTTATTTCTTAATAACTTCTAAATAACTTCAAATGCTCCCTATTTTTGAACGTAGTTTTTGAATAACTTCTTTGTTTTATTGACAAAAGTTGTAAATTTCACATAAAACGTATAATAAATTGAGGGCTTAAAACGATTGATAAATTGTGAACACATAAGAATAAAAAGTGTATATAAAGGGGTAAATATAAAACGCGTTATGAGGTTTGTGAGCGGTGTGAAGGTCTCGCCCTTGAAGGGCAGCAAATTGTTTGAATGCCATTTAATAGCATTAAGAGTGCACTACATTATGTGTATATTCACTATATTTACATAAAATACTAGTGTTTGCAAAAGTAGTGTAAAAGCAATTGTTTTGTATCTGAGAACAGGTTTTGAGTCCAACACTAGTGTTGAGGGAAATGAATGGCAATTGATTTGAAGTCTATAAGTCTGTTACGATTCGCATTCAATACTTAAGTGTTGTCTGAGTCCTGTTCTCGAGTTTTGCTGTTATGCGCTTTCACTCCATATAATTATCACTAATTATAGACCACTTTAAGAGATAATTGTCCGAATAAGCTGTGTATTAAATATGGCCGACATATTAGGCATCGATCAAACTGTGGCCAACACTACCATCGATGGTATGGCTGACACAAATGTTGAGCACTATTATCATCAACACATCCAAACAAGACATGTAATCATTTCATTTAAATATCATTTATTTTGTCGTCTTTTTAGAGACGATTCCAGTTTTGTTTTCCTTTTCTACCAATGAATCACTTCTTCATAACTGTTATTACGATTCACTTCTTTTTGTTGTCATTTATTTCATCTGATTTTCTTTGGTTTCGTTTTTGAAATTAATGTCTTTAATAATTAATTAATGATTTTTATTTCTTCAGATTATTGTTGATATCGTCGACCACTCCTGAGTTTTTACCATCGGATCAGTTCCTACATCTTTTGACTGCCGATTAATTTAATCGAAAGCAACGTTTTGCAGATTTAGTGAATTTTTGTGTATTTTTAGATAAAAACTGTTTTCTTCTTTTCCTAAATTTTTGTGACAATTGTTTGGCATTTGTTTACTATTCTTCGGATGGCTTTCGTGCTATCGATTAGTAACTGATTTATTGTCGAATCAAATATTGTATTAAATATTATGTTTGAGAACAACATTATCTGTGACTCATCTCAACTGAAGACCTCATTTGAATTATCTCAACAAATGAATAATCAAAACGGTTCGACATTTAAAACAACTTTTAACCCATTTATTATCTCATTATCTTATTTATTGTCCAGAAGTGAGTGGTGTCGGATCGGCGTCTCCGTTACCGTTACGACCAGTCAGTACTCCTTTGACTTCAATCCGAAATTGTTTTCCGAATTCAATGCAATCTCGGAGTCAAACGACGACTCCAGAACTCAATTGCATTCAATCACAACATCACTCTGTGATAACCAATACTATTGATCCCAATGTCAACCAAATTGGTATCTATTTGATTGCTTTTTGTCTCAATATTTCAAATCATTTGTCTCTTTGACAGCAATGCAAATGTCATTAAACAATTCCCAACCATTTCATCACCTGTTGGCCAGCCGTGACTCTGGCTGTGTGTCTGCACACGACTATCACAATCTGGCCGTCGACAGCTCTTCCCGACTATCGCAAGCATCACCGGTGACACCACACTCTTTACCAGAACTACGCTCCACCAGTAAGTGATGGATATATGTTTTTGACATTTGTATGAAAATCATTTGCGGAACAAATTCAATGACATCGAGATATGAATCAAAATATTTACAAATATTTGGATAATTAGTGTTTTGTTTAATCATTTGAATAGTTTTTGTTTTTATCTAAAATATTCTGAAACTCTGCGATCGCTTCAGTCGATAATAACTTCAATTAAATATTTAACTTAAGTATTGGTTTTGATTTTTATCTCAAAAAGTATTGAAAATATTTTTCAAATTCTATATATTTTTTAGTTTGAATTTTAGTTTTATTTGTTTGCTTTTTCGCTACTCTTTTGAACACACCTTTACTCAAATGCTTATTATATTAGAGAATAAATGTTTAAATCTTTCAGATTTTTTTAGTTTTTTTCAGAGTTTAGTTTAATTTTTGTTTCTATCGATTGAGTGAATAATTCATGAATTAGTCTCTTTTCGAGTCATTTATTTTCACTTTTAATGCCTGTGAATAGAGTTGTGACACTCCGGGCAATAGCCATATCACTCATACCGCTTCAAAATTAATGCCAAATTGGAGCTCATTTGCCTTTTAATGCCTTAAAGCGCGACAATTACCAAATTAGCCATAAAATGCATAATTTTGCTGCACATCAAGTATTAAATCGACTCTTTCTTCTGAATTACAGCCGCCTCTTCGGCATCAGTGGCTTCTTCTGCTTCAGACGAGTCCAACACATCCGACTTTGCGTCGCCGTCGCGAAGACACTCGAGTGATAACTGCGATGATAAGTATCCGCAGTCTTCGAGCAGTTCTGTGGCTACAGATTTCAGTCAAACGTCTGTAACAAACGCTCACTTTCTAGCGATCGCAGGCTCTACTCCTGGGCCCGGACTAAGTCGACAACAACTGCTTTCAGGTTTTTATTGATTTGAAATAATTTTATTATTAAACTGTCGAATTGAAATTAGGCCCCTGTCCTGTCTGTGGCGATCGTATCTCTGGTTTCCATTACGGGATCTTCTCATGTGAGTCCTGTAAAGGTTTTTTCAAGCGTACGGTTCAGAACAAAAAGAATTACGTCTGTCTTCGAGGCGCCAGTTGTCACGTCTCGATGACAACAAGGAAGAAATGTCCCGCCTGTCGATTTGACAAGTGCTTGAAAATGGGTCAGTCCTCTCATTTAATCTTATTTCAAAGTAAAACTAAACTCAATGAAATATTTGATATAAGGCATGAAATTAGAGGCCATACGTGAAGACCGAACTCGAGGAGGGCGTAGTACTTATCAATGTTCATACACACTATCGCCCCAATCCTTAGCAGAGGCCAGACTTCCAGATATGGTGTCTGCGATCAGTAATCAATCGGAACTGCAGCCAAACTTCCCTCACAACGAATCTCAGTTCCGAATGAATGCATTTAAGCCCAAAAGGGAACCGGATGTCGACTCTATGGACACTTCAGACAGCACTTCAATTGAACCGATCCCACGACTAATCCAAGATATACTTTCTGTCGAACACTTGTGGCACAACGCAGACAAAGAGTCAGATGGCGTTCCTCGTAATGGACAGGCTGTTAATGAATCCAATATTAGTCAAGAGTCGAGTGAAATCGATTTGTGTAATATAGCAGACCATAGGCTCTACAAAATTGTTAAGTGGTGTAAGAGTTTACCCCTATTCAGAGAGATTCAGGTATTTCGCACTCTCTTATGCATTGATGTATTCCGTGCTATAATTTGTAACATTTAATCAGATGGACGATCAGATCGCTCTGTTGATCAACTCGTGGTGCGAACTCTTACTCTTGAGCTGTTGCTACCGTTCGATATCGACACCAAGCGAGATCCGACTATCGAATGGCAAATCAGTCACTTTAGAACAGTCACAACAATTAGGTTTAGGACCTGTTATCGAACGGATGCTTAACCTCACAGAACACTTGAGACGTCTCCAATTCGATCAATACGAGTACTGTTGCCTCAAAGTTATTATTCTTCTCACTTCTGGTGATTATAATTATAAACTTAATTAAATATAAAACTAATTGACATTTCATTCAATTTTTAGACGCTTCAGGTCTGAAGGAATCTGAAAAAGTGCGTTCCTGTCAGAAGCAAGTTTTGGAAGCCCTGCAAACGTACACCCGCTCCCATTACCCGAATCAGCCCTCAAAGTTTGGCGAACTATTGTTAAGAATTCCGGATTTGGAGAGAACTTCACAAGTGGGCAAAGAGTCTCTTGTCTCCAAACAAAAGGAAGGAGATGTGCCTTCTTTTAACCTATTGATGGAATTACTTCGTGGAGACCATTGACCACAACACGGATCTGTCGTCTAACACAAGATAAGGGCCATTTTTGTTATTGAGTGCCAATTATTCCAATTAATTTCAAAGCTTAAGTTAACCAAAATATTGTTTTGGGCTCTAATTTATTACAATTTATTATTTTATAATCCAATGAAATATTTGAAATCTTATTATTTTTTAATTGATAATTGTTTTTAAAAATTACAGCTTATTTGCGAGCATTTAATATATTTTAAATATACGAATATATTTAAATATAAAGTGTTTATAACGTAATATATATTTAAGAATTGATTTTTTATTGACTAGTACTGAAAGCTATTCAAAAGTTAGGATACAAATAGTTTTGATTTTAGTGCCAATTATTTCCAACAAAAGAGCATTTAGTTTACTGACCACTAATTGTAAATATTAGTTGTTTTGTGAATAATATGATTAATTAGTTTAGTATTAGTTTATTTACTTTCTGTTCTACTTTTGAAAATTCATTGTTTTTTTGCATTTTGATTAGTTTTGCTTTGAATTCACAAAAAGTATTTTTGAACTGATTTTTAAGTATTATTTTTGTTATGCTTTTCTCCGAAATAAGTATTCAATGAAAATACTATTCATGTATTGAACCAGAAATTGATTTTTTAAAACTTTTTTATATTTTCAAACTTGACTTCAAAAGCGATTTTACTTTTTCTAATCCTTTCTTTTGAAGCCTTTGCTAAATAAAACTCTAGAAATCTCTAATCAATTCATTAATTATTGAATCAATTATTAAGGAATTACTGAAACAAATGCACAAGAAGATTATATTTTATACCAATTGAACAGAAAGTGATCCATGAAATGGCAAGATATCTGACAAATAAATTGCATTCTTTATAACCTATTTATAAACCAGTAATTTATGCAAAAATTAAAATCGAATTAAGAAATTCCAAACCACTGATGCACTGGTAGTTAGACTGCACCCCATCTTTCTCTAAACCTAGTTTTAATGAATTATGCAAATGATGGCAAAAGTTGTCCGACACTGAAAAAGACGTCTCGAAAATGATAACATAATTCCAAAGCTATTGATTGCCTCATCGGTTGCCCCCATTGGCAGTGCTGTTCCCCCAAACCTGATTGCTGTGCTAACTGTGCTAATTTATATGAGAGACTAATTAATTTAGTAATCGATATCAAGACTCTTATCGAGGAAAATCAGTTTTACTTTTGGTTTTAGGGAATAGTCAATAAAAATGACTGATTGAGTGAAAGCTGTGATCTGTTTTTTACAAACCATTTAATTATTTAATTCAATTTCAATATCTTTTTGATATATAATTCGATGGCTAAATATCGAATGAATTACAGACTTAAAGAGCAGCCCTTTTCTCGAATTGTACACTAAATTATTCAAACAACTAATGAGAAAATTAAGTCTATAATAATTACACACAAATTGTGAGTTTTAAAACATTTAAATATTTTTCATATTTTCAAAAATTGTTTTTTAATACACTTTGAATCAAAAGAAAATTGAAATTATTTATTAACTATTGTTTGATATGATTTTGAGACTATTTTCTATATATCTCTCATTTTTTGTTGAATTCTGTGAATGAATTTAAAACCAAATAATCAAAAATTGAATAATCATTTGAATTAAATATTAATTTGCCCTAAATTTTAATCAAATCATTTGAATTATTATTTATTATATCAAAAGCAGTTAAATTCATTTACATTATTATTATTATTATTATTATTAAAACATAACTGATTTATATTTATAAATATATTAATAAATTTTGTATAAATTGTTATTTAGATCAGAATTAATTGATAGATAAGTTATTCAAATTGAAAATTTTTCAAATGACCGGTGCATCAGATTCTAGGCTTTTGAAAACTAAATGATTTGGTTAAAACTCACGAATATGTCATAAATTAAAGTATTATTATTAACTTAACTGTAATACAGTATAATGGGATGTAAATCGTGTAAACTTACTGTAAATTTCTGTAATATTTACGTTTCAGTAATTTTACATATATTTTCAAATACGAGTCTTTTTGTAAAAGTATCTGATTATTAAACCATTGACTAGTTTTTGAAATTACCATCTCAAACAAATTAACTAGTTATCTTTATTCAAATTATTCTACACTAAATAAAGCATCTTATAAAAAAATTGTTTTGAAATGCTTTTGTGGTTTTCATGAAATTTACGCTTATATAAGAATAATTGACAGAAATGGACATATTACTATATTGGTGATAAACTAATAAGTTTTATCGAGGTTAGTCTCATTAATAAAGCCCTTCATTTTCATACATAAGTGTAAAGTTGTGACGATTAACAGTAAAACTATTGAATAAATTGTTATTTTATTCGAAATTATTTCATAAATTCGAAACATTTGGTATAAATTTTCACACTTTTGTCAAAATTAATCAAAAACTTATTGTAATTTTGTTTTCACTCATATATGAACTTTAATTGAATGCAAATTGAATGCAATTTTAAATAAAATCAAAACATTTTTTTACAAATCAAAAGATGTTCGCTTTAAAGTGTGATCTTTGAATTTTGATTGACAACACATTAGAGTCACCTTGTTGTTATTCCTCTCTTGTTCTCAACTATTCTGGTGTTCACCCAATGAACAGTTGTGGAAATTGTATCTTTCAATCACTCTGACACAATAATAAATGGAACATGCAAACTTATAGCAATAGCATAAGCAATCACAATCCTTAGCTACAGAGCTGTCGGTGCTGTAGGATTGGCGTACATTTGGTGTAGGATTACTGTAGGATTGTTGTGGGTGAGGTAGGTTAAGGATGGTCTTAAATACAAATCTAAGTTCAAATCTAAGACAATAATTCTCATTAGTGTTGGGCTCTGAACTCCAAAACATGTGTTTTTGTGTAAACTCATTGATAATTGATTTTATTTATTAATTTATTCGATAATTATTTAATTAATTATTAACAAAAACAGTATAATAAATATCAACAAGCATATGCACTATTATTCATCGAGAGATGGCATTATCGACTATTGTCAAGGTATGTAAGAATTTGAATAATTTGTGAAATTCTATTTTGGGCTGTATTTGGCCCTTTAGTCGCGTTCACTCCAAGACCGGAGTCGAACCAGAGATGGCTTATCGCCAGAGCCGTCATTATCTCTGATAATATCAATGAGTTTTTCCTTATTCTTCTTCTTGAGATCAATTGAGTAATCGGTCTCGTAGTCAATGGGAGGAAGAGTTCCATCAAAATTACGGCTGAGTTGAGCCAAATATTTATACTTCTGTGAGCCATACATCGAGAACTCAACCGACTCTTCAGAAATCTGTTTATTGAATCTTCGATAAGAGTCCTTTTCCGGCAACTCTGGTAAATCACTTGACATCTGATGGGCCAAATTGAATGTGATTTTTGTCCCTGGTTCTGACTTTACTGCGAAAACAATTATTTGATTAATTTTTTAATTTTTTTAAATGAATGAGAGATGACTTTTGTCGCATCCTTTGAGAACTGAGTTCTTGGGTTTCAAAAAAAATCACAGACTATTAAGGATTTTGACCTCTTTTGGAAAAAACAAAAAGCATGGTTATTTATAGCTTATCATTTTACAATATATGTAGAATATTCAAGGTTTTTTGATATGTTAGATTTTACTATTCCTGATCGAAAAAAATTTAAGAATAAATAGGAATTAAGTTTTAGATTAAATTATATGTTTATCCAAACCTTTGAATTCTATTATCTCCGGTTCCGATTCAAAGAGTTCTTGTGCCGGTTGATCGCTTCCAATAAAGAACTGATTTGATCCATCAGTTTCTTCAGTGATGGACACTATTTGTGGCGACGCCTCCAAAATTTGTTTGGCTTCAGTCATGTGAATCAACTGTTGATTGACTTTTGCTTCCAAACCATCGATTATTTCTTTGAGTTCATTGATAGCGAATCGCAATTCTTTGATACAATTATGGCGTTTCAGTTGTGATCTGAGAACCACTTTCTGACAGTCATCACACTTTACTTCTACATTGGGCTCGAATTCGCATAACTTCTTGTGTTGGAGCCGTTCCTCTATTGTAGCGAACCGTTCAGTACATCCATAGATTGAGTTATCGCAAGAAACTGTGGATTTGTATCGCCGGTAGAGCGATGACAGGGAAGGACTGGAGGTCGGCGACAAAGAAGTAGGTCCGGAGTATTGAGAACTCATTCTTCAGTCTTAATGTCTTTTCATAAGTCATCAAAATATGAAAATAATTATAATTTTGTTCATAATTTGTGTTATCATAATTTGAATCCACCCCTCATTTCATTCAATTCTATGATAATATCAGTCTTTTGTTAACTTCAGTGAACATTCAAAACAGTAGTTTTTGCTCAAAATGTTTATCTCGATTCAGATTTCATGTAAACCAATGAATAATTGGCCAAAAATTACCTTTACTTTAGAAACGCCAACTCTGGACTGGAAAGTATCACTTTTCGAGCTGTCATTCCATTGAATAACTATTAAAACATTTACTTATTTTCAATTATTTTCGCTAATCATTGCTCTGAAAACAATACTCTTGAGATCGACAATCGATTTTGTTTTTCATTCTTTTCCAATTAATAAAATTAAATATCAGGGTCTTTTATAACCAGAACTCAATATTCGCATGACGATAAACAGAATCAAGTTAATTTATTTTGACTGCTTTATAGTAAATGTTCAGGTCTTTCATAATATTGAGGAGTGTGGAGGCCTTAAATTGAATGTCTCAAGGATAAAGTTGTAAGCTAAACCATTAAGTTTGAGTGAAGATCAAAGTGGGTTAGGTTCACAATGAAAATATGATCCATCACAAACATCATAAACTTCAAACTTTGAATTATCAGTAGTTTTGATGCGATTAGTGCTCAGAATTGAGAGAACATATGTTAAGTGCGATTATATTTGTTTTTTGGCCACTCTTTGGTGGTCTTCTCTTTTGATGTCTGACTCCTTTTGCAAACTCTTTCAATGATTATTACATAAACTCATAGATATTCGATGGCTTTCCTCATGATTTCAATATTACTAATCACTAAATTGTTTGCTTATGATTTAGGTTTCGATGACCCCATAGGGTGTCGGCCCATAACATATTGACAGAGACGCCCCAATCCCATAAAACCCAGGGAGAGATTAGAATTTAGATTTATTTTTGATATATTTATTGCTTTTCCTCAGAAATTAGACTTAATCTGAATCTTAAATGAAGGAATGGGTTTAAAAGGCAAAGCCATCCCTTAAGTTTGGCATACAGTTGCAGTCATAACAGAGGCTGTGCTACAAAAATGAGGAACAGATGAGAGACTAAAATGTATGAAAAGAGTGGAAAACAGTTTTTGTTTAGCATTTGATTACAAACTTCCAGTTGTTAGACATAAATACGGAAATGAGAAACAGTTCTCACACTTAAGGTTTAGAATCAAAATAAATACTCAAATGCTTTTCAATGAATAACACGTCTTATGGGATAGTATTGGATAGGAGTGCCTCCACTCTTATATATTCCAACACATCATATAATAACTTATTATTTACAGAAACAAGTCTTGTGTTAGACATTAATTATTCTATTCATTGAAAAGATCTTGATAACATTTTTATTAAAAATATATAAATGAAATTCAATTAAAAAGAAATACAAAAAACAATTAATAAAAGACTAAATAATTCTTCTGATATGTTATCAAAAAATAAGTTTCGGTTTTAATGAAAAAATAATTAAAAATTTGTTATCAATTAATCTCATAATTATTGCTTTTGGACCCAAATTGCTGTAAAACACAATTTTTAAAACCATTTTCTAACATATGTGTAAACAAAAATCAATTAAGAGTTATATTCAAATAATTTTAAAATCGATTCCACTAAACGACAATTCATATAAATTTAAAATAATTTCATAATTAAGAAATTTTCGCTAAATTAGTCTAAAAATTGGAGAAAAAGAATCAATTAATTCAAATATAAATGAATGAGAAGTTGATTACAGTCTAAAGAAAACTTTCCTTTCAATACATTTGATAAACGACTCATAAATTTGATGATTGAATCCATAGATTAATTCCACCCTTTGTTTCAAATCTGATATAAAGCTATTTAATTGTTGAGTGTCTTCCTCTTTGTGCTGATATTTGGCGCTCAGAATATCAATGAGAACAGGAATGAGTAGCGGATGGAATCGGCCATAGATTTGGTGACAAACAGATATCATTCTGTCGGAGAGACGGCTAACTATAAGCCAATCGGGACTATTGGTCTTCGATTCTCTTCTCAGCTCTTTTTTCAATTGATTTAATTCTTTGAAATTAATATCAAAATCGTTGGACAGACACCTAATGCACTGACAATCAAAATAAAAGGATTTCTTCAGCCAATTCTGGCGTTTATTGCGATCCATTTCGAGATCCACATAAGAAATGGTAATCTCTTCGCCTACTTCTATATCTCTGATTGCTTTAAGAACAAGAGTTGACCCGTAAAAGATGGTCGCAGCGTTTGGATGACACGAATGGTTGAGAACCGCTGCTCTCATATAAAGGCCGCCACCAATTGATTCGGCTTTGGTTTCATCGAATGAGATTATGTCGAAGTGATTGATAACTAAACGACAAAACAATTGGTATAAGAGTTGATAATTGAGTTCGAATTTGAATTCATGGGCCAAATATGTTATCGTTTCATAGATATACTCAAAGTGTTTGAATCGATTGATATCTGACTCGATTTGTTCCGAATGGGTCTCCAATCCATCGAACGAACGTTTGTTGCCGTCATATAAGTAATATTCTTGTCTTTCAATGTCTTTGTCGTCGATTACTATCAAATATGTTCTCAGAATCAGTCGATAGAAATGGTGTTTAAGATATGAATTATAGTATTTCTTGAAGATATGGCACTCCTTCTGATGTGTCTTATTGTCGGAGAGTTTGCAGTCATGTCTGCAATAATACATTTGCAGACAATGCGTGCACTCAATAGAGTTGCGTCGATAGCGACCTATTCTTCTGAAGCAATGGTCGCAAAAGGAAGACTTTTTGTCTTCTCTCAAAGTGTGGACAAATGGCTTACAATCCATTATCTTATCTCCGATTCGATAGTCTTTGACAGACATTATCTAAAATGTATTGAATGGAAGAGCAATAGATTGAGTCCAATGATTAAAAGTAAAGTCCACTCAACAGTTGAAATGTTTGTGGAGCGGAATGTGAGGAAAGGGCGCAATGGGTTCACTATTGGGTCGTCTATTGGGTTCAGTAATTGCATCAGTGTTTACATGAAACACATGAAACACACCCTTTACTCATGCGTTGCCGTCAACTGTGGGCTAAACATTGGAATAAAAACGCTTTTATGTTGAGCTCAAAAAATAAGATAAAAGTCTAAAGTTTGCTAAACTAATGCGAAAAATATATGTGAAGTGTGAGCCCTCTCTCTAAAAGAGAAGAGGAGGAGAGGACTGACTCGAAGTCGATCGGAATGTGTGCTATAAATAGTGACAATAATTCGCTTACTTTTGAATGTTTTATGTAATGCTTAGTTATCGTTGAGAGTTGGGAACAGCTCTAAGATATTGAGCACAACTTTGAAACTCCTTTGAAATAAATTTTATTAAACAGTTTTAATCATTGGATTAGATTCTTGCCATCACTTCATAAGTTGTTAAACAAGAAAAAGAAGGAGAGCTGCAAATTAAAAATTGTGTTGTTCTGGTTGTGCTGTGCGATTGATGTTACCACGAGTGCCCACCACAGTACAAGTGTTGCCTACCCTCAGAATTGTCTCAAACAGGACTGTATTACACCATTCGGTTTGTGTGGATCTGTCGCCTCTGAGGGCTATCCACGCGTTAGAGCACTGCCCGTGCATTACAGACCCCGCACTGGGTCTGAACGGTGGCGACTGCGGTAGTGTTCACTACGGGCTCTGTTCGCCACTATTCCTGAGACCAGCTGTTGATATACAAGCGTTGCAGTCATTGACACCAATTGTGGCCAAAGGGGAGTCATATCGCGACAAAATCCAAGCGGCCATCGAATTGCTGGCAATAGAAGAGGAACCAGCAGATTTGGAAACGCTGCTCAGGTTATAACCTATTATTTAATTTGCCTTAAATCGGAGCACAGCATATGTTTTGTGCATTTGTTAGAAATTGTTATTACTCAAAGTTTTTTCTTATTTGGACATTACTTAACGTCTTATCTAAGCTATAAGTTGAATTTGACACATGGTCATATTGTAGTGCCATTTATGTTCAATAATTGAATTGATTTTTCTTTCAATAAGAATAGAGTGGGAAATTCTTTAATTGAGCATGCAACATAACTAATTTTTCTCTTTATAATTGCTTCAATACTTGAAAAGAAATAATCAATTATGAAAACAACAATGGTGATGTGTGTGCCATGTTTGGTTTGATTATTGGCCATGAACTCGCTAATGAGTTATTAGATATTCAAGTCATGCAATTATTTAATGATTCAAATGTTTGCATTCAAATTAAATAGGAATTTGAATATCATCACGAAGTCTCTCTCTCTCTCTCTCTCTCTCTCTCTCTCTCCCCGACTGATGTATTGAAAGTCTAAATCAAATCCAAGAGAAGT
>JAQGCS010001079.1:0-15765 GCA_034702105.1 Fuscozetes fuscipes
TGAGTGGATGGGTGGGGTTGACAAAACTATATACCACATTTTATATATGTAGTGAAAAACTACATTCCTTGGGTAACCCTGACATTTACTTCTAAAGAACAATTAATGCAACCGAAAAGCAATTTTGATGGGAAATGCAGTCTAACTGAGAGAAGATCTCTAGAATCAGTGAAAATATCGATAAGGCTTCCGTTAAAGCCTTCACTCAAAAGAGCCACATCTAAATTAATTTCTTAAATGAAAATATTAATCAAAATAGAAATGATTAACCTTGCATACTTTTAAATATTTCAAAGTCACCATGTTAGAAAAAATTACTTTTAACTTATTTTTATGGCATTATAAAAATGTTATATTAATGATTTTCTCTACTTTATTCAATTCTTTATCCTAGAGTCAAATTTAATTTTGAATAATATAAATATTGCCAAAAATAATTAATTTAGAAGTGGGGCTAAAGTGAGTGAGGCCAGCCCTCCTGAAAAACTACAATTTAATTTTGATGTCTGCGTGAAAGTGTGGCTCAGACCTGAAGGGGACTGCTATGAAAACTTTTTAGATTATGAAAGGAAATTGCATTTTTGTGCAGAGTTTGACTCATAGCCACTCAATTCTCAATACTCTCTTCAAATTCGATACAAACATCACTCAGAATGAGAAGCATTGGAGCAAAAACTTTAGGTCAATGAAAGACTGTATACTACTCTTCATATTATTGCAAATATGTGAAGCATTAGGACTGCTGTACTCTGGCTAACAATGGAAATGCAGTTCAGGTTATGACTGATAATGATGGCCAACAATATTCACTGGTGTGTCCCTCTCGATCAGGAGTTCTCCATAATCTATATTCACCCAAACTTTTGCTACGCTCTTGTATTGCATTGAATATATTACTCTCCATATAATTAATTAGTGTTTCTCTTATGTAATTCAATGACAAAAACGGCAAAAGTTTCTAATAAATAGTAATGATATCGTCTTTCACTCTGAGTCAGAGGTGGGTATCACTGAGATTAAAAACTCCCTTTCCGCATCATCGATGAAATTGGAATAAATTTGAAAACTTGATAGTTGATCGACAAAATTCTATTTCTCCACAAAAGAAAATCAAATTTATTTTGAAAAATAGTTTTAAACAAATTTTATTTCCAAATCATTTACTTTGGATTCCTTTTTCTAGGAATCAATTTTTTGAACAAAATTGAACGCAAAATATATTTGGCTGTCAGGGGCTCACCATATAAGTCGTTGCTATTAGTCTAAATCATCAGACATTGTCCTCCTATTCTTATATGTATGCAATAAATGGCGAAACGAATGAGTGAATATCATATACAATGAGAGGCTTTCCAACTCACAATATGGAGGAAACACACACAGAGTAAGAGTTCAGTGGCACTAATAAATTGGTCCCAAAACTACCCCTTTATTATATAAGACTGATTTTGTTGTTCGAATCGACCAAAAGATAATGAATGGACTCTAATAACAATTTTTCCAATACTATCGAAGAAGTATTGATAGAACTCATTGCTCTTCAAATAAGAGACCAAAACAATAATAATTACAGTATTGAAGAAATTTTTGTCTAATTCTTTGATTCACTCCTCTATTGTTTGACTATTAATTGATTTCTGATTATCTAAGAGTTACTTAACTATTATTTTCTTTAATTTAACAATCAATAAGACGACAACATAAAGGATTCTGAACTTTAATCAAGGAAAATATCAAATGGAATATTAAATTGGCAAGTTTGATTGCCTAATACATGAAAGAAGAAACGAAAATTGTCTACGATTTAAGATTTGTAAGAGTCGTCTGAAAATTAAGTTCAATCTATTTGACGACAAAATAGTTTGTCTCCAATGAAATGCTTACTGAAACTCAATATAATGATAAGTAAAGTTAGTTTTGTGGCACAAATTTATCGCTGAATTGTTGCTTTTGGTTAGGGATTAGTATTTTATATGTTATTCTGTGTGTGAAAAATGCTGTCCAATGAAAGAAAACGTCTATAAATCTTATAAATTAAGTCCTATTTGTTCAGTCGTTTTGTGTCCGACACATATTCTCAAGAAAAAGAAGAAAAAGAGATACCAATGAAAGCAAACCAATGAAAAAGAAGACCAAACGAAAAGTTTGTACCAAAAAAAGGATTTGTTAACGGCTTAGACCTCAGAATCAGAGAACAAATGATCTGTTTTATTACTTGAGGCCATAGTGTGTAATGAATGATACTTTTTCTCCATATGTGATGTAACAGAGAATGATTGCTATGAAACCAAATAATATAATATTACGAATGAATTGATGAAAAATACCATTTGTTTCAATATTTGCTTTTCATGCCATCACATGAACCACTTATTTGCCTTTTTCTTCGCGCAGTTCTAAAATTTGATTCGTTCTTCTCATCTCATTATTCAGTCGTCTTTCATATGATATGTGGAATATATGCCGGAAGACTATTTTGGATCAAAATTAACCTCATATTTGAGATCAGATTTGAATCTTATGTCAAGTTTTTTTTGAAAACTAATTGAATTTCACAACAATTTTTCAATTTATTTATAAAAGAGATTGAATTTCAAATTAAAATAAAAGATAAACGGAATCTATTTTGTAAACAAAGTATTCAAACGACCAAAAGATTCGAAACCATTTCAAATAAACTAATTGTGTTTTCATTCAAAAAACATTTCAAATTTATTGAACATTTCGCTGAAATTCCGTAAATATTTTTGAAGAAAAGCCATTCAATGGAAGCATTGGTCCGAAAAACAAATTCAATTCTTATTCAAGAGTTGTCTAAACCTATTATATAACCAAATAATTTCCCTTTTCTTATGCAAATTTGGGCTCAATTTTTGCTTATTTTTCGAAACAAATTTAAAGAAAGATTTTATCAAATTTTCTTAGAAGACACAAAAATGTAAAATAAAATTCAAATCTGAATGTTTTTGACGGATAAGATATTAATTTGCATTAAAATGAAATTATATTTTCTATTTTAAAGAAATTGAGGCAACAATTTAAATATTGTCATCGATTTGGCTTTTGTAAAACATCCAAAAACAAATTACCTAGGATTTTAAAAGGAGATTTTCATTTAAATAACAAGTAAACACTAAATAATCTAATGTAACAAGAACTTAATGAAAAAATAATTAAATATTTTCTTCAGATTTTGAGGCACACAAAAGACAAATACAAAACTAGAGCAGAACTTGAATTAGCGGTCAGAATACATTAATGAGCTGCTCCTCTCACCCTAAACCTGTGTCCACATATAATTCCCTTTTTTGTATTGACCCTAAACTAAATCTGTATAATATTGGGTTTCCTCAAAACAAGTTCACAGGCTTTCCAAAAAACTGCAACTTTTATATAATTTTTGTTCCCCACTATTGACGAGAATGAAATTTACTTTGTTTGGTCAGGATTTCGGTTAATACCTTGCTAAGAGTAGTTAATTTCGAAAACATTTTCTATTTGCTTTAAGAAAAAAGTTAGTAAATATTTTATACAAAATCAAATGAAATATTTTTGATTAATGAAAATATAGCTAAATTGCGTTTCAAAATCCCTTTCTTATAGAACATAGTCTCGTAGTCTCCAAATAAAAGCGTAATTGAAATCAAAGTGTTCCTAACTTTCATTTTAAATCTGCGGGACTTCATTACGAAACTACGGGACTTTTGTTAAAAGAGCGGGATTTTGAAACCCAATTAGCTATAAGTGCCTCTTTTATTATTAATAAATGTAGCCACTTGTTATTGATATTTCCATAGTTGCCTGTTATTAACGATTTCATGAATACATTGGTCTCTACTCTTTGAGTCTGTTATTTAGCTATTTATGAATTGACCCAAAAATGACTCTACTTAAATAATAGTAAAAATAGATTAATAAGAGTGATAATAAAAAGAAATTCGAAAAATGAGCCAAATTACTAACTTGCCAAATATGTTATCACAATGAGAAAAATTTGATCAATTTTTATATTGTGGTTAATCTGAAGGACAGACACAAATATAAATACCATATATGCTGAATAACATCGCTGTTGGAACAGGTAATGAAAAGAGGGGACCAATATATTACTCATAACAGCACTGAATCACTGATATGAAAACGAGAGGAAAGAGACAGACAGACAGTGAGCAGTCATATGGAGAAACCAATTATGAATATCAAATGGCATTCTTTTCCTGAGAGGGTTTCCATACGTTATCCACAAAATTATTGGTTTAACGGCTCAGACATTGCAGTGAATTAAGTATTTGTGTTCTGACAAAAACATATTTTCATTTCACATCGTTTTTTCATTAATTATAATATTTAACAACAAATTTATTCAATGAATTCAACTCAATAACTGCCAGTCGAATAGCTTTTAATAATTACAGCAATTTATCTCATCACTCATCAGTTCAATAGAAGCAAGGTGATCGAGTGGATTTGAATTTGAGATATTTTATTGTTAAATAGTTTATTCAAATTGAGTTCCCCCGCAAAGCCTCTTTCCTTCAAAGCTTTGATTTTATTAGTTTTGAAGGACATAATGGCATTTGAGCGGACAATTATTGAATATCCTATTAAAATGTGCTAGTCTACTATGTCCATCAATGTGGGAGATTTCAATTGGAAATAATATTTCAAACATGTCTTTCGAGAGGAGAACAGGAATGTTATGACTCATTAAAAACAAATCTAACGACAAAAATATGACTCAATATTTGAGTGATATTTGATTCAAACAGAAAACTTCAGAATAATATTAAAGGCAATGATGAGGACATTCACGCAAACGTCAACTTAGCAAGAATTTGTTCACAAGTTTAGAAATGTCGATAATACAACTATGCTCTCAGACCAAGCTGTTTCCAATCATTTTTTATATAGATTTTGGGTCATTTCAATTGACTGACTGTGTCTTCACTACTGGTGTCATCACTTTTTGTCTGATTCAAAAACAACACCAAAAAACCCAGAGAGAGAGAGAGAGAGAGAGAGAGAGAGAGAGAGAGAGAGAGAGAGAGAGAGAGAAGTATTGTGTCGAATAACATGCAATCGATTCACAACTTTTCTTAGAAATCGTATCTATTTTTCTTCACAATCATTACTTTTGAAATATAAATAATGTCAGAACTCATGTCTCAGATATGAATATCCATTACTTTTATTACTGTTTTTCAGACTTTTCGAGAGAAACAGCAATTCTTTTCTTACATTTATTTTTATCCGTTGTTTTGAATGAATCACTCGAATGGATCAAATGGCTGATGATTTAGTCTTAAGATCTGCAAAGGAAAGTCTATTCGCAAAATGAAAGTAAACAATAATCTAGGTCACCAATCATAAAAATCAATGCTCTGCATGGCTTCGCTTATAACTAGGAAATGCCATCGAATTAATGAAATTTCGTTGCAATAAATTATAAATTATTTTGATATTCACTCAAATCATATGAATTAATGAAAATCTTGATTAATAAAAATAGAAGACATGTACACAGAATTTGATAAAAGTTTTTTTTGTTAATTGCATTATAAGTTGTAATACACTTATGCGGAGTACGAATACGTGTTTTGGTCGAAACTAATTTGGTTATACTATTGGTTGAAGTTATGTCTAATAGTCATAATTCAATTGCTCTTTCAAATAGCAAATTGGTCAGCACTGCATATAATATTATGCAGTGCTGACCAACATGTAAAGCATAGTACAACATAAACACACAAATAGAGAAGGGTTCTAATAGATTTTGTTTCCTCAAAATCTGAAAGAATCAAGCAATACACTTATACTCCCAGAGGCAAAATCACAGGAGGTTACATAAATTCAAGGCTGGGGAAGGGATAAGCCTTTACACTCTTAAAAATGAAATTTGAATTTTATTCTCTCTATGATTTGAAAATTTTTGAAACCCCTAAATTTCCAGGTAAATTTTTTTGATATTTTTTATGTTTACCTTTCAAAATCTAGGGATTTTACCAAAAATCTAGAGGTTTTCACAATTTCCCGTCAATGCCCACCACGCCACCACCATCCAACCCTCTTCCTAGAATTCAACCGATCTCCCACCGACCAATACTCTCTAGAGCCGAAAACTTTGCGCAGCCCTACACCAAATTATACCCTATTTTGAATACTTTTTAATACCATTATTATATATCGAATTTAATCTATATTACATTTATAATTGACATTTCAAAAATTATTGCATGATTATTTTTAAAATGGTATTAAAAAACAAATTTAAATTTAAGCCAATCCAAAAACAATTATTAAAACCATTTTTCAAACAAAATTCAATTTAAGAATATTTTAAAATACATTCAATTTCTTAAATTTCACAAATGAGTTGTCGTTTAGTTTTTCAAACATTATTTTGAATCCATTTTGTGTTTAAATTAGATTAGATTACATTCAAAAAGAAAATAACGCGAAAGCAGTTTTAATAAAATCTTATTTATTTTATGTCAAAAAAGTCCATTCATTCCAAGGCTATGATTAATACTCATGAAATGGGAGCCACTGGTCATCCACGGGTCTCAACATTACGTTTGGTATGTGTTACTTAGAGCCACTGCTCACTATACATGTATATGTATTTTCGCACAACATGTGAACGGAATAGAAATAAAGCAATACTTATGACAAACATTTAATGATATTTTTGTAAATTTTATTATTTCATAAATTCTAAGAAATTGCTTTCATTTCAAGAGACAAATCATAAGAAAACCATAAAAATGGAAAATATATTCACGTAACTCAACTAAATGTGCTAGCTATAATCTATAATCGAGCTCTGGTTAAGTCTGTACATAGTCTTACAAATCGATTGGTATATGTTATCCATTTGAAGTGTATTTCCCAAATGAATTCCGAGTTCATTAACGAACTGAGCGATCGCTACAATCAAACAATAGCTCAGAATATAGTGAATATAGCACTTGAGTGACACCCGAGTGGCAACAAAAGATCAATTTCTTGAAAACCTATTTCACGTGTCTTACATTCAAAAGTAAATCCAATGTGAAACCTTGGTAAACTCTAATTTAAATTTAACTCTAAGTTGGCGTTCATTGGCCACAAAACTACATATAATTAGATACATTAAAAGGTTTTCCTAATTTTTGCGATTAAATGCAGCATTTTTGCCCTAGTTATTATTATTTATTTATGTATTGTGTGTGAAATGGATCGGAGTAACCACACAAACAATTGAGGCATATCTGAATGTGTACTTCAGATTACAATTGTGTAATATGTTAGTGGCCATCAAATCAGTTGAATATTCAATTTGATGGCAACTAAAAGACCCGACTATTTGTAATTTATAGTGAGATAATCCCATCACAACAATCGTAAGGCACGAACGTAGGAGTGTTGGGCACCGGACCATTGCTGTGCCACAGATTCTTCGCAGGCAATAACTTATGAATGAATTGAGGAATTCATGCATTGCTAAAAGAGGAGAGGCTTAACAGTGGGCTCACTATCGATACGTGTTTATGTCGTTCCGTTAAATTCCAATATAAATGACATTCAATCGAAAGTTCCCCTCAGGTTCTGTTAGAGGAAAACCCTGTGTGCGATTGTGTGGTTATCAATAGGCAGAGCGCGTGGAACAGCACTTTACACGCAATACTTGTGCGAGAATAAAGTTTTATTATGCAAAATAAATCATAGGTTAGTTTATTAGGAATAATCGCACGATTGCCAAAACTCGAGCCAAGAGCTCACAGCTATCGTATGACTACACACTTTCCGCACAGACTTCTTGACATTTTATATAAACGACTTCTAAAACACATTAAAACTCAGAAAAGTTATGAAACAATGCATTCATTTGATGATTATATGACTCATTTGATTATATCATATAAAAGTATATGTATTTTAGTATTATATTATACTTTAATATGATTTACTTTTTATTCTATTTATTTTAATTATTTGTTTGAGTTAATTGTCCAGAATAAATATTTTTCGTTAATTTTATTTTTAAAAACAAAAATGAACTAGTAGAATAATATCCGGTCCTTAATATATTGAAGACAAAAGGTTACAAAATTTATATTATGCAAAAATTTAATTTAAACGATTGTTTTCAAATGAATTTAATTAAAAGTATGCATGTGTGAAATTGTATACAATCACATCTTTGTCAAAATAATAATAGAATATAAACTTGTTGTTTGTTTTCATAAACTAAGAACAAAACTATTTTAAAACTTTTTTTAAGGCTTTTGAAATGAAAAACCTGAGACATTAAAAGTTAATAGTTCATTTTACAATAATAAAATTCTGACAATAACTTAAAATTACATTTCTTTGCTTTTCATCAAATTAGCGAAATGATCATGCAAATTAATAAAACATTTGATTAAAAATGATTAATTGAAGAATAACAACAGAGATAAGCGAAGTTTGGAAATATTTTTCTCATAATATTTATTAATCATATGTTCAGAACTCAAATCTACTCTAATTGTGAGAAATGTCATCAAATAAGTGATAAATGTTTTGCTGAATATCTATTGAATTCTTATCATTTCAATGATTTATTACCTGTTTTGTGAACTAATGATACTAAAATCCCATTTGCATTAAGAATATCAGTAATTGTGTACAGGTTTAAATATTCTTGCAAATTTTGTTTCAGTTAGAAACATCGCACTCTTAACACAAAGCGCGATATCACTCCATCTTTTGGCTATGATTTTGATGTCTTCACAATTGGATAGTAAGAAACCAGACACTGAATGAAAACTGTATTGCTTATATATATCGAACTTTTGCCTTCATCAAATTACCTCAAATGAATGGCTTATACATTAGGGCTCCCATAAGAAAAGTAGATATTTTTTGATAATGTTTTCATTCATCAAATTGACCTAGAATTTAATGAGGACATAAAAAATCATAAAAATAATTTGAGAATGAAATTTTAGGTGGATACGGTAGATATATGGCACTCAGCCAAACAGCCGAGGTCTAGCAATGGTCTGCCCTTGGCTTTATCGAATTGTGCTCAATTGGATTTGCCGAAAGTGAGTTTACTGTATTTTATATTGAATTATAAAAATATATGCCATTCTTTAATTTGCTATAATTTCAATGTTTTGACGAATAACATCAAGGAAATGCAAACTTATTTAATATAATTTAAAAGTTTAGTTTATATTTAATTGGTTTATCATAAAATACCCTTAAATCTAAACCTATGTCTAAATCTCATTGTTTTTGATTGATTTTCTAAAGTAATCTAGGCTCTCTCGCACCAGGTCCTATCGTCTTGAAACGCTTTTCACATATAAAATGACATTAAAAGTCTTGAAAATATTCTATTAGTGGTCTTAGCAAGTTAAAACTCTTAGCACATGACGTCCTGCCCATATTATGTCCAAATTTAATCAAATTGTCACCAGTAGATCCCATATTTTCAGTCAATACCCTTTTGAAGGAAAGTGTATTCATGATTTGTCAATAAAAACCAAATATAAAACCGAATCAATTGTTATCATTGAATGACAAAGAAGTGAAGCACTCAAACAATAAATAATTGAATGCACGCGAACTCACTTTTCAAACTTATTTCATTGACAATCAAAGTGTTAAACACTTTTTATTCGTTTTACGATATTTGCAAAGAATTTCATCAATAGATTAGTCCAACAGTTCTACAAATATCGCAAAGTATTGAAATGAGAACTTTATGTCTGTTGTGTTTGTTGTCTGTTTTGCAAAGCCATACATCTAATGGATTAGTTAAGAATCCATTGATTCGTTACAATCGTCAGAATACTATTCCTGATTTGGGAATACCTAACGATTGGATCGAAGATTCGCCCATAGATCAAAATGGTGCCAATTGGGATTTTCCTCTTCCGGATGGCATTCCCAATGAAACAGAAGGTGAATCAGATGACAAACCACCAAAAATACCTAAAAATAGTAATTCCAAAAAGAAGACCAAAACTTCGGGTCAAGTGAATGCAAGATCTAATGAGGGTCCTCCTTCTCACATTAATGATGAGGAAATGGGTGAGCAGTCAACTGATAATTCAATGATAGCGCCAACTCTTGAATCAATAAATGTGAACAGAGATGTTTCAAAACTGGTAAAAATCATATCGTATTTATTTACAAATGACTCTTCACTTTTCTGACCTCAGGTGGAAATCTGTGACAAACCAGTGATCATTAATGCCGCCAATCGTTATACAAATTCTACTGTTCGGCTCTTCAGAGACAGGAGTTATTGGGATCTGATGAGTCTGCCAGATCGAAAAGCTTTTACCTCTGAAAAAATGGCTCTCCCACCCCCGATGTCACCCGTCCCATCCCATACATCAATTGTCACAATATTGGAAGGCAGCGCCAAATTAAAGGGAAAAACTTATAAGTTTGAGAAACAATTCTTTTGGACCTGGGATGAAGAGGGAAAGCAAGAGAGAGGCGGTAGAGGTGGTGAATTCTGGGAGGAACTGCCCAAAGGAGGCTTCGACACCATGTTTCACAACGCAAACCAATCCAAACCAATGATTATAGCATTCAAAGGCAATTTGGTTTGTATTTGAATCAATTTGTTTAATATCTTATCTCTTTGTGTCTTCTATTCGAAGGTTTATTATCTGTCGACAAAAGAAGAAGAGTTGGAATTCATTAATCCGGGTATTAATTCATAGAATTGAGATTTGGCTTTAATTTTATAAAATTTTCTGAACAGATGGAGTAAAGGGCGGAAAGTTTAAAGAGAATTTTCCCCCCGCACTCACCGCTGCCTTCACGTGGCCTCTCGAAGACAAACCCAAAGTCTACTTATTCAGAGATGACAAGTACTGCATGAGAGATGTGGGGGCTCTCCCTTCTGGCAAAGATGTAACTCTTATTTAATGTTTTATTTATCGAATTTATAAATCATTTATGTCCTTCAGTGCGAACAATGGTTAGAAACAGCAGAACTGTTCGGATGTGTGCAGACAGAGCCGCCGACTACGCCACCACCCAAGACGACACTTGCATCTACTGAACCACGTCCTCCGCCCACGACAAGCAAACCTCCTAATCCTCAACCGGTGGAAGAGGAGAAAACAACAATACCCACTACTACACAAACCACTCCTCGAAGTGGTAGTCCTGTATTGGCTACTGGTTTAGCATCACTTATGTCATTATTCGTGTCATTTGTTTTTAATCGATTCAATGTTTAAATTCTATTTTCAGTAAATATAAAATATAAATAAATTTTTACGACAATAACGAGGTTTCGAAGTTATAATCTACTTCTTTTGTAACCCCTTGCCCTCCGTTCCCGACCCAAACGTGCCCTTACTTCTAGGGATGTGATCAGTTAAAATATAACATGATGTCTCATATCACTATAGCCAACACTCATTTCTTGCATCTACATTAGGTAATATCATATTACTTAGAGAGGGATAATAGTTATCCGTTGTATTAAGACTGGCTAATAGACATATGGCTTGGAGATGGACGCCAATGGCGATATTTGTAAAAATTTAAGAATTAGCAAAATATCATTGTTGAAGGGTCAAAATTTCAACGTCTTTTAACTATGACTGAAAACACATGGCTGAAATTTTGTTAATTCTTAAAATTTTTGAAAGATTTTGACAATTTAAAAATATGGTTAACAAAAATCATCATTAATAAGCGCGAAGCTCTACAATGAGGTTCCATCAACTGTAGAGCTATGGACGCCATGCATATTGGCTTACAGAGATATTTTGTTAAAATTGTTAAATTGTCCCTTCTAGATATTATTGTATTAATTAATTTTTAAACAAATATTTTTATCGTCGTATTAATAATTTTGTTTGAAAACTTTCTGCGATTTTTTTTACTATTAAAACTTTGATTTCGCTTACTTATAAATGCATCTTTTTAATATTTATTTCAAAAACAAATATTATATAACTGAAATTATATGTTCATTAGCGTGAGACAATAAAGAAAATTGAACTTATCTGGGTTCTATATTTGATATCCTAAATATTTGTGTTTGCATTCTTCTTTAAGAGATGGCATTATGAGTACCAAATGTGAGACACAATCTATTTAACCAAATATAATGTGTTGAATGCCTGTGAGAAAGGATCAGAAGAGAAGTGCTATCAATCTATAAGTGATGTGAACTCTCATCGGTTGCTATGACTGTACTGAAGAACGTGTAAAAGTGTGGCTCTGTTTCTGACTGTCTCTCAATTTCTATGCTAAACTAAAACCGATTTATCCGACGTTTCAATCATTCACTGCTTAAGTGTTGAATCGTTACAAACAGTTATGTTAAGTGTTGTATAATAATTGTGTAAATCGTTTGCTTTTACCATCTTTTGGACTCACATTCAATGGATTTTCTCTGAGATCTCAAATAAATAGAAGTAATGACAAAACAATTTAATTCTTATTATAATGTTTTTCCATTAAATTATTCCTTTATTTCAATTGTTTTGAATTTCTTTTCACTCAAATTAAATCAAAAATTATCGATTCGTGAAAAACACGAATAAATGAAAATTTATTTGAAGAATATTCTAAATTTGATGCAAGAATTTCAATATATCGATGCATTCTTGAGTTTTCTGAATTAGAAAATCTTATACTCTTATATATAATCTTAAAGCTCAAGACTTTTTGAGCGGATAACTTGATTTTCTTTAATCTAAGAGTTTAAAGGATCTTTTGAAGAGAGAAAATCATTTCTTCCAAAGTAAGAGCAATACTTCAACTGAAACGAACAGAATAGAAAAGAAATCAAAAATATTGAATTTCAAAGTAATTCAAGCGTTTAAAGTGATTATCAAAATTGTGTTCAACGCTCTATTTATGTCACATATAAACTTGCTTGAGCACAAGTAATTGCAACTGGTATTGCCTTTTCTTTATTGATTCACTTTCATATAAACTGAATGAATCAGAATCAGTCCAACAGTTGGTCAAACTGTTAGTAATTATAATTGCAATCTCTTTTGTGTGAGTACTGGTTGTGGCCATCCGTTCATTTATTTCAAGAGCAAAATCACTTTTTCACAGGCAATCAGTCTATCGGAACGATTTTCCAAATTGATGATGATTTCAACCAATTTCCTTTAACTGAGCAAATTGAGCAATTACTTTTTACTACAATCTTATATTTAGTCTTCAGATCCTTTTTTGTAAACTCTTATACTCAGACTATTTGTGCGAATTTTGTAACTTTTTTGAAATTGCTCATCCGATGACTGCTTTCTTATTAAATCAGCTAGGTACTGTAAGAAAGTGTGATTTAGGGCTTAGAGTATACAAAAATAAAGGGATATGTATTAACGTAAATAGAGTACAATTATGAATAGTTTGATTAGAAATAGATTCACTTTTATTCATTGATTTTTCATATATTCAATGTAAGCGTTCGATTGATACTCACGCTGTGTAATAGAGGATACTAATAGATAAGAGGTTCTGCTCAGGAGATCCCCTATCATTTGAAGATTATGCTTAAAAAATAAACACAGGTTAGATTATTCTTTTTCTAAGAGCAAACTGATTTTTAAATACCGGAGTACATTTACACTGTTGCACTTTACTGCATTGAGATACAAATTCACGTGACTTGTTTGCCATGCAGATTATACTAGTATAGTATATTATACAACACTTATAGGAATCATATAAATTCTCGTTGAATAACCCAATTCATTTCAAAATGTCTCAGGGTCTTTTTACTATTATTATTAAAACTTATTGTTTTTGAATCTATTAATCCCAATTATAACTACATATTAGCGAAAACCGATATTAATCATTTAGTATTTAACTATGCAAACACTATGTAACAAGTACAGTCGCACAGACACATTGAAGTGTTTGAGTTGAGTTCTTGGTAGTTATGAAATGGCATGATTTGAAATTTATAAAAGTAAAGTATCACTTTAATTCACAACTCAGTTGACCACATTGAAGTGTCTTTTAAGCTGGTAAAACCAATTTTATTATTGAGTTCACTCATTAAAAATCAATTTAAAATTTTTCGCTCCAGAAAATTACTATCACAATAATATTTACCAAGGAGGAATAATTTTGTATTGTTGATTTGTTCAGTATCCTCATATCTTTTTAATTGAACTAGGTAAATATTGAACTTACGAATCGATTTTTTCATTTTTTTTGTCACATTATTTACATTTGAAATACATATTTCCAGATCTCTTTATTCAGAGTGAATTGAATGTAGTTTTCCATAGTTTTGCACCTTTTCTCTAGATATTTGATATTTGTATTTCTGATACACAAATAATAATTGCTTTAGTTCATAATCTAGCGAATTTTATTAACCAGTTGTCGAGGAAATAAATGATCGAGGATTCCAAATTCATTTCCTTAACATTTTTGTGTTTTGTAACAAATGTTGAAAATATCTCAAATGGTTTGTAATTTCTATTATTCATTTGAATATTTTCGCGAAATTTCATGAATTTTGATTGTTTTCAATATTTTATGTATAAATCATTTCATTTCAAATCATTTATATTCTCTTTCATTACTCAAATTGTTTTCAAAACTATGCTCTGTTGTCACTAATGGCCAAAGGCAAGTATTTCTACGGGTGTATCAAGAGATACTGGGATCAACAAAGTAACAATTTTCCCAAACTCTAAACATGAAATAAGTGACCAAAGATTATTTCCATCAATTTTCCGAAAATTTAGATGGGTCATAAACTGGTTTACATAACAATTTTTGAGATCTTCGAAAATAAATGACAATCAAAAATATTTGCTGCCAGATCACTTTAAAAGTTCTTTGAAAGGTCATATAAGTTTATTTCGACCAAAATGCTTCTAGGCCATCAGTGTGGTTAAAGATAGCAATGAATCCCTGCAAACGCTACAGAATTTCAATATTAGAAAGTTTTCAGATGATTACATGAGATTATTTGAGTGAATGGGCAGGATAACTCAAATTCCCTCAAATTCCCTCAAATTCTTTGAAAATCAATCAATTTTTTGAAGAATATTCACATAATCTCTATACTCATCAGTGAATTGAATATTCGCCAAAACCTATGAGAATACCTAAAATCCTCACACAATGTCCATATTATTGTGTGCCTTATTTGAAGACTCTCAACAAAATCTGAAGGTATTCTTTACTACAAAACTTCTAAATTGTTTTCAAATTCTTGACTCAATTCACATCGTTATGAAAAAAGACTTCATTTCTTAAACAATAAATAATTCTTATTTGGAGTTAAACTGCTTTTCGAAAAGACTTTTCTTCAAAGAAAATCAAATAATACACAATAGAAAAGTAAGCAATCAATTCACTAAATTCACTCAATTCTCCACTGCATTGAAAATCTAGTTTAATCGAATTTAGAAACAAAAATTTGTTTTGATTCTTGTTAATTGAATTTTATATCGAAATTATTACAGAATTTAATCTCAAAAAGTTGTCAAGACTACTTAGTAAAATTTTTAATTGATTATATTTTAATTAAAAAAATGAGTTTAACATCTAATGATTACGAGTTGAAATCAAACTAGGAGCTTCAAACTTCTTATTAATATTTTCACAAGCTGAATTCAAATGTGTTCTTGTAATATATAATGTCTTGGTAATATAATAAATATGGCCATGTAAATTAAACTGAAAGATATAACGGAGTGGGAATTAAATTTTGCAGTAACTTTGGTGTTAAAAAACTGTAAAATATGACAATAATTTCCCTTTATTTATATG
>JAQGCS010001080.1:0-15760 GCA_034702105.1 Fuscozetes fuscipes
GGTGTATTTTTCTGACTCGCTGGAGGGGGGGGGGGTAGTGGGAAATAATTTTTCCAAAAAATTTCCAAAAAATTTTCCGCCTCGCTTCCCTCGGCAAAATCTTCGCGTTTGCCTCGCATTCGCGGAGGGGGGGTTCGATTTGCCTCAAATCTAGGGGGGAGGTCTCGTCGGGACCAAAAACTAGGGGGGTATTTGGGCTATACCCCCCTTCGGCACCCCTGATTACGGCCTTTGGTCGACATTAGATTGTTATTTAGTAACAAAATAATGCGCATGATAAATTTCTCTGAATAGGAATCAATTTACACACAAACTGAATGAAATCCAAATTAAATAACTATTTTTATGTTAAGAATTAATGATTCTTTGACATCAATCTTAACTTCACTGTTCTTAACTTTGCATTACCAATTTATCATGATAGAATTATTTGAAATGATTGGCAAATGTCTGCATTAATTTATTTTCCACTTGTGATCAAAAACTGAAACATAAGTTCTATTAAAATGTTGAGTGAAGTGACAAATCAGTTAACATTAACCACACTTCGAATCATTGAATTTCATGAAAATCTGACCATATTTTTGTGTTAAAAACAATTTTATTTATTTATTTTGCAACACATTATATATACATTATTTTCATGTGAACTAAGCTCTATTAGTGGACACAAATTAAAAAAAGTTTACATAAATTACAGGTAGAGGAAAAGCAGCAAATAAATATTCTAAAAAGTGACATCTTCATTTAAAATTTCATTAAAACATCTATTTTCAAAATAATTTAATATCTTATTTATTTCAGATTCTTTATAAAACAAGTGCTATAAATTCTGTAACAAGATTTTCAAATGTTTTTAAAGTTAGGTATTTTTATCTGCACTAAGATCTAACCTCTTGGGTAACTTCGGTGTCAATAAACGTATCATTTGTTAAATTAAAGCAGGCATGACCAGACCTTTTTTGTCTAGGGAATCCAGTCCGCTAGTATGCCATTTTGAATCGCCATCTTGTTTTTCGCTAAGAACACGTTTAAATAGGCTAAATCAACGTTAATCTAGTTAAAATAAAGTTTTAAGCTGAAAAACAACCATTTTCCGAACAAAATGGCGCGCGCCATTTTTTGCGTTTTGGTCACCACTCTATGGGGTAAACCAGAATTTTTCGACTACAAGGGAGTTTTGGGCTGGTCTTGGCCTTGCTTATCCTTGAATTAAAAAAAATAATTCTATTCATTCAAAGAGTATTTATGAAGAATTAGTCTACAAATGATGCAAAATATGATGGATCGCATATTTTGGTCCAATTAAATGCGAAATTATTATTTTAGTACATTTTGAAGCAAATTCATTGCATTCCTAGTGGCTTAACAGAAAACATAATTTACATAGATTACGGAAATGGTTTATTAGAGCTAAGTGTATATGAATTGTTGGACTCTTTTCAAGTGTTATCTCTAATGTGAAGACTAAGGACTAGGGATGAAAAATTAGGTTACATTTTCAAAATTAAGCTTTCGAAAAAAGTGAAATTTCATTTATTAATTGGTCTAATTATATTCATATTACTAATTAATAATTAATATTTCCTTTTTAAATAAAGAAATAATTTTAATTTGGCCGATAAATAAAATTAAATTACAATTAAAAGAGTGGAAGATGACAACCAGATAGATTCAAAATGCCAAAACAGATGTTTTGACCGAAGTGAATTTGACCAAACTGTAATAAGATTAATTAATCTACTATAAATTACTTTAAATCAGAGATAGCCAAGTCTTTCGACCTTAGGGAGAGGTTATTGCGTGACACGAAAATCTAATTAGTGTGAAGAAATCCGGGTTAAATCCAGTTAAAGTAGCTTAATTTAGCTTAAATTATTGCTGAAATCGTCTCTGCAAGAGGAATTCAATGATGTAGGTCTTATAAATAAAATCATTTTTCTGTTCCAATACTTTTAAAGTGAGACTAAATTTTGAAGTAGACCCTAAATTTTAGGTTATATTTTCCGAAAAGTTATTCTGTCACAACCCTAGTTAAGACTCTTTCGCTTTGAAAGCGAGAAAATTGTGGGAAACGTCGACTCTTTTCTGAATTAATGTTTTCTTAAAATAATTTTCTTTTCAAAGATATTCGCATTCAATGGTTATATTTGACATCAAAATATATGTTATTATTCCCCGAATATACTATTCGTATAATCTTTGAAAATTGTGTTCAAATCAATAGAGTGTAACAAATGTAATATCCAAAATTGTAGCCATCTATGGGAACATAATGCCTGGTATATTTTGTTTCCATTCACTGCCAACTAATCCAATGGTTTGGGATTTCAATCGTATTTCTGTCAGTCAGTACCTGAAAGGATGACTCAAGGCTTAGGTGATTATAGTATGCAATAGACCCCATCCGTCCCATTGGATTCCGCCCATCATAAAGAGGGAAAATTTTATTCTGGTGGCAAAGCATTTGAGAAGAATTAATTTTCACAAAACAATTAGGGCTTTAGTCGGCATTTCAATTGAACTCTCGATTATATTTTTCTATTGCCTATAGTTTTAATGTTTTTCAATTAATACAAACCTTTATAATGAAATACACGACTCATGTCTTTCAACTTTTTCGGCCGTAAGATAAACACAACTTATTATCAAATTATTTCTCGAATTCAAAAGGAGTTGAATAATCAAATCTTAAATTCTTGGCATTTCTTAAGGTATTCAGGTTTTCATTATATAAATATATTTTTATTTCTGTTATTCAATAGCTTTTAAAATATTTTTTACCGAACCCTTAAACTAACAAAAAAATAGTTTTGAGTGAAAATAAGTTAAACAAAAGTTTTTTCTTGAATAAAAATGACATTGAAATCAACACATATTGTTTAGCACAGAATAGAGTGAATTTGCTGTCAGTCTATCATTACTGACGATTGAGTGGAACTTTCTTTGAGTTCAAAGTTTTCGGGCATTCATTTCAAAGCTCTGATGAACACAATTGTTAGTTAAGTTCGTATTAAATACGATATGATTTGCGAAGTGAACACAACATAGTACAGCACAAATAGCTCTGTCGGCCCCACCGGAAAGAATAATCCATATATTCTATAACGTAATCATATAATAAAAATTAACGTAAAATAAGTGTTTGAAATGAAGTTTACATTTGCGCCAAACATACGGGAAAATAACATTTGATGCCTATTATAACCGATAGCCTGTAAAAACATTTGCCCAAAAAAGTTGTATTTTGTCAGTGAGAGCTCAGAATGAAAAATTGGTTTTAAGTGGGAGTGTCTGAACTTTCTATTCATTGATGTGGTCTTGAATTCTAAAGAGAGACACGAACTCTAAAACATTTTCCGAAGAGAGGACTGCACGAGAAGAGAGTATTTTGGTTTGATTAGTCTATTTTGTGCCTATTCTGTGTACACTTTATGAAAAGTACACCTTTAAGTTTGAGTGCGTTATCTGAACGAACAACTTATAACTCGGATAACAGCAACGGTTGTGCAGTTGTGTCAGCTCTCAAACAGTCTGTACTTGTGCTGCAATTCGACGCATAGTTAGTTTGTTTGGCCGTCTATTCACTTATCCATATATTATTCGGTTCAGTTTTCTATGGCTTTCACCAAACACTTCGTTGGATCGAAATGAGAGTTCTAAGTGAGAGCACAACTTGAATGTAAATTCCGGACCAATTCTTTTTGAATTAATCAAAATTCAATGCAATTCTCAACTTTTTTTCGACGAAAGAATTGATTTCGAGATTCCGACAAAAAATGATTTCTAATTATTTGGATCTGATTTGGATTCAAATATGTTTTGTCATACTTTTAAACCAAACACTTGTCTGCGATGTGAGTGCTCTGTCTGTCAGCGATATTTGTGAATATGTGGAAAAACAGCAGATTTACTGCAATTGTGACAACCAAGGAGTGGACGAGGCCAGAGAGGTCACCTGTTTTATCCTAGACATTAATGGATTGAATCGCTCCTCTCCAGTATGGAATGGGTTCAAACTTCAGAAAAACATCACTTCTTTAATGTTCACGACTCGTTTCGACAAAAATAAGTTGACTTTTCTGCCGGTGAGTGCTTTGAGAAACGTGGCCGACACTCTCCAAACGCTAAACATAAACGAGATGAAACTAGGTCATTTAGAATCTAATTCTATAATAAATTTCCCAAAAATTAACAAAATTTCTTTGGAATCGAATGATATAAGAGGTCTGAGCGCTTACTGTTTCGCTCATCTGCCGGCTCTCAAATCACTGTCTATATCGAGTAACTCAATAGAAGTGCTAAAGAGTGGGGTTTTCATCGATTTGCCCAAATTAGAGGAACTATTTTTAGACCGCAATCGGCTGAAGACCATAGAAGACAATACATTCGCTGAAATGAAAAGTGTTCGTGAATTAGATCTGCGTTTGAATGAGATTAATGCCATCACTTCCTCCACCTTTTCTGGACTGACAGGTCTGAAGCGTTTAGATTTGTCGCTAAATAAATTGAAATCAATTCCAAGCAATGCATTGATCGGCGCTCCACTACTTCGAGAACTGGATCTCAGCAAAAACCAAATCGAGACAATAGATGAAAATGCATTCCAAAACATGTCTCACTTAATGAGCATTCAATTAATAGAAAACAAAATCCGTTATTTGTCGACACAAGTATTCAAAGGGAGTCCTAACCTCTTATTAGTCGACTTGTCCTCCAACTTATTGGAGACAATAAGAAACGAATTGATCTCTGATTTGCAACATCTGAATGAAGAGGCATTTGTCTTCTATTTAAGGGGTAATTATTCACTCATTTGTTACACTTCTGCCTACAATTCATTTGGAATGATAGCAATGTTTAAGTAAATTATTTCCTCAAATGAAAGTTCAATGAAAATTCTGAATTGCAATTGAATTTTGAACACATTGTGTGGAATATATTAATTTTTGATTAGATTTGCTTCAATTGTTTACCAGTTGTGACATAATTCTGGTATTAATACTTGAGATAAACTAAACAAACAAAGTTTATTCTCCAAATTACTAATTGTACTATAAATTCGATAAATAAGTTTATCAAAAGATAGTGAAGTATAAAAAATACCAAATCTATATCTATATTGATATTTGTGTTGAAGTAATAAACCTTTCAATTCAATTATCACATATTTCTTGGCTTTTGGTTTTAGCGAACATCACTCCAACGCAAACCATTTTTGCCAAGAGAATGATAAAAGGCCCCATTTAGTAATTGTCAGCTTATTGTATACCTTTATGATTAAATCATTGCTTAACCAAACAAAGGAGTGGTGGAGAAGGAAGTGGTCTTAAAATATTTGTTTAGGACACAAGAGTGTCACTTATTTCATATATTGGTTATTATATGATTTATACGAAACCAACGAATGACCCATTCTTTATTTGCTAGACTCGATTGTGTTTAACACAAACATTATTTACACTAAAATTTTTATCCTCTGATTATGCAAACAGACCCGGAGCTCAGCAAATATTCTCGATTACAAAGAGAGAAATGCGCTCAAAAAGCCATTTATTATTTTAAATATTTTCAGCGCTATTCGAAATCTGAAACTTTTTTGTTTTAAAATTTATATTAAAATATTTAAATTATCATAAATTATAACTCACAACAAATTCTCAGACAATTTGATAGTAAATCTTAAGAAAATAGTACCTCTTTACGAATCACTACAAAAGTTCATTCATTGTTTAAAAATTGATTCAACAAAAAAGTTATATGAAGTCACGAATTAATTCTCATTAGATAATAGTTTATATTCTTCTGTTTACTTGTAATGATGACCAGGTGGCTCCAAAGTCATTTCACCTTAAATTCATTTTAATAACTTTAAAACATTAAATAAAATTAAGATTTGATTATTAGAAAGTGATCAACAATTCACGCAAACGAATTTTCTACCTTGGTTGCATCTTACATGTAGTTTATTGGTGGTCTCGTTATTTAAGGAAGAGATATAAGTAATTAATAACTTACGACCAAAAAATTTGCATAAATAACTAGCAATTAGTTCTTTGATAATAAATTAACGAATATTTATGAGCTATGCTTTTACTTCGCTTTTGTTTGCAATTTAAATAGATGAAAATTCAAATAATTTGTCATCTAGTAAAACCTCAAATACAGACCATTGTTTTTGAAATTCAACCCATTGTTTATACATAGTTTCAAGTTCAGTTAGTCTATTTGTATGTTTTGTACCGTACATTAATTTACATCATTTTGTTGAATTTGAAATATATTTGTAATAATGAATTTTTGGTAAAGAATGTGAAGAACAGCAAAAACGCTCTGTTATTACAGGAAATCATTACAATCGGAGTCGACTTCGCATAAAAATATTTGTATTTTTATAATTTATTTATATTTTAAAATGTGTTCTGAAAGTGAATTATTAAATATGAGATCTGTTGGACTGACAATCACTCATAAATATTAAGTTGAGCTAGCAATTCCCTGTCGCCTCCTTCTGCCCTATGTGCTTCTGTAAAATATGCTCTATCTAAAAACTCTTATTAAATTTAATGAAATTATTTCTATTCATTAAACTTTCGACTTGAGTTTTAATAACGATTTATTATGAATAATAATTTATGGCAGATCTTTATCTGCATAGTAATCATATGAACAGCATTACTAAAAGTAAGATTTGTTTTCTCGTAAATGTTGTCTGGGCATATTTTGAGGAATTTATAGCTATTTTTGACTGAACAAATGAATTTGAGCAGATATGACTTTTGGATTTTTTTCAAACTCAAGAGAGAATTTTATTTATTTATTATTATTTTTTTTTGTTTTGTTAACAAATTATTCCATTCTTAACAAATGTTTTGGAATGCGTTCATTTCACCAAAATTTTCATTGGCCAAAATGTTTTCTTATTATCCTATATCCATTGACGACTTTAATACAGTCAAAAAAGTTTGTGAATCACGTATTCTAATAATTGTTTCACATTTTTATATCCAATTCTTCAACAATAATGTGAAGTAATTTTTGTAATCATATAAAATTATAAAATTTATTAAGTAATCTATTTTCCTTTACTTCAGTATATTGTATAAGGAGAGTAAAATTAATGTTATATTTATTATAACAAATTGTTTTATTTTAATTTTATATATTTATTAAAGTTTATACAAGTTTAATTTGTAATTTTGGTGAAATATGTTTTGACCAAATGAGTGCTACCCAAAAGATTTTGTCGATTTGTTGGTTATGTAGTGTTAGGTCTGGCGGTAAGGCATTTATCACATGAAGTGTAAGACACAGTGTTTTTTGTTGTGACTCCTTTCCACTCGTAAATCAAGTGATGTTTAAGAGATGTTTAGAGTTTAGGCGTTTCATCGCTTAAATATATTTAAAAGCATTTGCATCGACTATCGGAACAAACTTTAGAAGACTTGTTCCTAATTTTAGTTTTGAGTTGAGTTGACTTTTTTGTTTTGATTAAATATTGTTGAAATGTGTTATGTCTTTGAATATTCAGTGTTTTAGCGCTAATTTATTATTATTCAGATATTGTGAGTACTCACGAGTCGGCAGCAATTAATCGAAAACAATGCAAACATATCTCAGGATTTATGCCATAAATAAGAGAATTGAGTAATTTATAGTACATTTTCTAAACATCAAAACATAGCAATCGCTCGCATTCTCTCGAATTTAATTAAAATGAGCTAAAGAACAAAAATTCAATTAAGATTCTTCGAGATGTTGGTTAGGTTGGGAAGAAAATTATCAATATAACAATTAATTTGATTTGCTTTCCTTTTTACATAACTGACCCTTTTTATTGTTATCATAAATCTTTTGTGGAGATTATAATTTAAGTAATAAATGTTCGACTAATTTATATATCCATTGAAATCGGTTTCCATAACTATTTTCTTATTTTTTCATACAATTTATACATTGAATTAAAAATTCTATGCAACCGAATACAAGGATTTGTTTGAAACTATCACATTCATTAAAACTATCCATTAAAATTCTTTTGATTATTCTTCAGTCGGATTTCCGGAAGAATATTGAGGAGAAATATTAGATCATAGGCTTAAATGACTATCAACTTAATGAATACAAAAAACCTTATTATCTATTTATGATCCATTAATTTTTGATTTTAAAGATCTATTTTTATGATTTATGATCGCAATGAAGAGGCAGACAGTGAGACAGAATTATCTGTTAGAATGTCTGAACTCAGTCTAAAAAAGCATTTGTGTCTCTAATGATTCATAAAAGCGCACAAATCACGCAAATAAATAAGTAAATTGTGAACAAATATGAAGCAAACTATTCATGAAATTCTTCTTTTATAAAGAATTTTCATTCAAAACATCAAATGTTTGAAAAAATAAGAAAACGGAATTTTATGTGAATTTGTGTTCACTAGTTATGTCATTTTGAGTGCAAATTAAGTCTTTATTTCAATAGAGTTATGTTTTGCAATCATTACGAGTGTATTAACCCTTGTTTTGCGAAAATTTCACTGTTTTAACATCATTTACATCATTATTGTGTCAAAACTTGTTTTAATTTTTTAATTTCACTAATGTTTTGTTCCCAACAAACAACTGAAAGACTATACCTTTAATGTGGAAAATGAGTAATAATTAAGACCTTTTGTTAGACATTGACGTCGAGAGGCCCCAAAATAAAACATGTCTTAAACATCTTTATGTAATGAATGCCAAACCGGCGGACGTCCGAAAAGGGAAAACCTTTCAAGTTTTTGCATTTGTGAACAGATGTGCCATTTTCTCAATTGTGTTCTTCTTTGACAGGGAATCAAACTATTCTCAAACAAATTGAATATTTCGAGCCCAACAAATGTGATCCCTGACGCGCCCACACATTTCTCTCTCTCTCTCTCTCTCTCTCTCTCTCTCTCTCTCTCTCTCTCTCTCTCTCTCAACCTTTTACACAAATACATAGTAATTGAGTAAAAGTTTAACATTTATGTTAAAAACTGGACTAATAGTTGGAATAATCAGTGGTTAATAGTTATATGAATTTGAATCGACATCAGTAACAATAAAACAATTTCAATGAAATAACATTTTGTGTTTAGTTTTCGATTATCTCGATATCATATATTTGACTCCACCTCATAATAAACCACAATTAATCGAGATTTGGGACGAACTCTCTTACAATTGCAATAAATTTGAATTTCCTAATCCATGATATGATGTAATACTTATTGTCATTTAAATATTAATTTTAATATAATTCAAACTATATATGGAGTCTATAATAAATTTAATCAAACAATTGGTTACTTATTCCAATAATTCAGATAAAAATAGTTAATAATTAAATGATTTTTTAACACTAACTCAATGTTATTTGCATGGATTCATTGAATACTAAATTAGCCTTGAAATTAGATATGTTTATCGGCTCGAGCTCCTCCGAGCGTGGTAGATATGCAGGCTGCAACTAATGCATTCTTGCTCGGATCAATTTTCCAATATTTTCTGTCGCAGACTTCAAAATCGAATTTCAATTCCAAACCATATTTTGTTGTATTGTATGTCAATTACAGTTAAAAAGAATTGAAAATCTCATAAAATAAAGAAAATCTACTCTGAAACTATGAATTTTGGCTCTCATTCACTCTCAGCGTTCGTAAAATTAAAAACTTTATCATATTATTAAAAACCGTTTGAATCATTTGAGCGCTGAGAGTGAATGAGAACCGAAAATAATTGATTTACAGTCGAATTTGATATTTAGTCCTCAATAAGTCGATTCTCAATCTTTCTTAATTGTATTTAACTTATTTTTAGAGTCGAGTCAATCGAAAATTGATATAATACTCGATTGATTCTTTTTGTAGACATTTATCAAATGAACGAGTGAAAATACTCCTACTTCATAAACAGCAAAATATTCATTATATTAAATTTGCTGTTGACTGATGACTCAATTAAATGACGTTATTTAAATGATCTAACACTTGGCTGAAAATATTCATGAATTTTAAGGTTAAAAATCAAATTAGTTAAAATTCCTTGCTATCATCGCCACGAAAAAAGAAAAATTTGCAAACGTTTAAAAGATATTCAGTTACAGAGTGTCGGCAGATATTCATTGAATTATTCACTCATTTATTTTAATTTTGTTTTTCTTAGTTTCAAGAATTTCGACTCTTTTTGTGAAAATGAAAATTAATGAAAACTAAAATTCTTTGACTCAAATTTATTTCACTTCAATTTTAAATTCAATTAATGAAAGTATTCATTGTATCAAATTTATTGTACAAATAGAGGAATTCTATAACAATTTGAAAATATACCCCTTTAGCCGCCTCTGCTTTTAGGCTATACTTTTTGTCTCATTGTAATCAATATACAGTATAGGGCATAATCTGTTGTACGATAATGTTAAATTGAATTTACAATGGAAGCAAAGTTCAATACAGATGAGGCAAGTTATTGTGAACAAAGGGATTATCTTTTATTTAAAGTTTGATGATTATCAGCACTTGTGATAATGAATGAAATAATTATCTGAAAATTTAAATTTATTTCATTTCTTCTGTGAATTTCACTTCAAAAACATTAAATATATAAAGGTCTTCATATAAAGAGACAAAACTGTATCCCATTCAGCCAATACAACAGATTATGCCCTTTACTGTATATTAGGAATTTTATTAATAATTATAAAAATACCATGTAGCATCGATGAATAAGGTTTTCATTTGAAATTTATTCAAAGATGAATTTCGCATAGAATTGAAATATTTAGTGAAAACTCATTTCTATTTATTTATCTTTTTGTTGTTTTTAGAAAACGAAACTCATTTATGCATAAAATCGACGATCAAATGATAAAATCAGTGAAATCTTCAAAATTCTTTGGAGTCAAACAAATTGTTAAAAAGTTAATAAATGATTCATAAGATATAAATAGAAAACATTTGATATGTCTGTAAGAGTTATGATATGCGTTGACTCAAATAAATTCAATCAAAGCCTACATAAGACCAAACTTCTTAAAAATGGTAATCAAACACATTGTCAGCACTCACTTCAATACAAACCCTTTATTATCATTTTTAATGTGAAAAATTATGTAAGGTTTTATATTGGATAAATCACCCACTTCATCCAATTAATGTTATTTTTATTTAGTTGCGACCCATTTTTGGATTTCAAACAATTAACTCCAATAGAAATAGACATCATTTCAAAACATATGAATCGGAAAATATTTTAAATTTCATTGCATTCATTGCAAACATGCCGTCAAATGTGTAATAATGGGTTAAAAGACCTTTTTTGTAAAAAATAAAACTGATTTTATTGCCTGAGTGTCAAAATATGCGCAAAATTAACAAATTGTCGGACACGCGATACAAATAACGATAAGCAAAATGAATGAATACATTTCAGATGATTTATTTTGAATTTGAATATTACATTACATTTCATAATTATGTGAATGGCTTATAGTTCAAAATAAGTGTAGCATTCCCATTTACTTATTTGGATGCTTTTCTCTTTTCGTCAATTATGCACAAAATTTATTGTTGAAAGTTAATGCAGAATCGCCATTAACAAATTAAATTTTAGTTAGCAATTACTAGGGTTGCGCAAGATTCGTAGCTTAAGAGAAGGAACCGGGTAATAAAAATCCAAAATAGTAGTCTTTAATAATACCCTCTTTAATAATTATGGGCATATTTTCCATATTTTAAATGAGATTTTCCAATTTCATATGGGCAAAGATTGAATTCCAGGTTGTATTGCAATGTTTATAAAATACTAATAAGAAAATTCTTTTGAATACTTCCAAACATATAATAAATCGATAGAATTCCCATTTTAACAAAAGAAAGAGAAAAATAAACTTGCTCCATTATTATTATAATATGCAGATTAAAAAGGAGACAAAATAAATACAGTATGAGTGAGGGGTCAGTTATCGCTTATTTGATTTCTTTTTTGTCAAACATTTCCTGAAACATAATATTCTTTCCATTATTCGAAGCAAATATTTGATTCATTTGAACACAAATTTCAATCAATCGAATGACTTTCAAATAAATTGAATGCATTTCTCTATTACTAAAGCAATAAATTTTCCAAAATAGACCATGTTATGAGGGAAATCAAATGTACTTTGAAGAGAATTCTTTATATTCATTATTCTGTGCATCTCTGCCTATAATAATTTCCATTTGCAATAAAAGCAAATTTGTATTCAATGATATTTGTTTTGTCGCTGAATAGTCTATACATAGTGTATATGGCTTTGAATTATGTCTGATAAATGTTTCAAATTTACTCTAATATGAGGCCATTATTCTTAATGTTTTTCAATTTTTTAGTCTTTAGTGATGGCAGGAAGAGGAGGTCATCCCTTCATTTATGATATAGACGGCGACTTAAAAAAATATAATCTAGGTCATATTGATTTTCTCTCAAACATTTCTAAAAAGAAAACAAGTGCTTTATTTAATGACCATGCAAGCCCAAGGTCTGACAAATAGAATAAAATGTTTTAAAATAATTTTTCGAATTAAAACGTGATCTGAAAAGAACTTCAAGGATGTAAAGTTTGATTCTAACAAATTAAGGTTTAATTTTGTGCCAAACCTTCAACTTATAAATGATTTGTTAGACAGAAGGAGTAATGAATGCAATTTGTTGGTCGTCTCTGTTTAATGACTTAAATAATTAATGACACTTTTCTTTCAGATAATCGATTGCAATGCGATTGTCGTCTGCTTTGGCTCAAAAACATAACACACGAGACCTTTGGATTGTTATTTAGACGAGAATTCAAACACTATAAGTGTGTCTTCACTAAAGAGTTGGCGGATTTCAAAGTTGAAGATGAGATCAAAATATTGGAATTGGTTAAGACTCAAACATTCATTGATTGGTGTGAACCCAAAACTGCAAATCAGCCCGAGATTGAAGACATACTCGATGTCGAAACTGTGAGTGAAAGCAAAGAGAAGGCCCTCACATATGACAAAGCAAACCAAATGAGTGCGAATCACAGCACTATCGAAATGGGCGAAAATAAAATAGATTCGGACCCAAAACAAAAGGAAATACATTCGACTCAATCATTCAATGAATCGCTTACCAAAGAAACACAGAAAATAACAAATGATGTAAATGAAGAGAAAAAGAACAGTCCGGACATCTCTCTCGTTAAGGCCAGTCAGGAAAGAACCAGAGTTACAGACAGCGGCCATTCATTGATCGATCAGAATAACAAAATCGTCTTTTCATTTGTTTTCGCTGTTTATTTGTTTTGTAAAAACAATTTAATGATATAATGATTAGAATAAAGGCTGAGGAATGAGCACATATTCTGTGATAATTTTGAAAGTAATGTACATTCGGACCAACTTTTAAAACAAGTTGAAGACTGAGTCAAATGTTTTATTTTGATCTAATATTCATTAAAATTGTCAAAAATTATTTAAAGTAGAGTTAAATGTATTGAAAGTATTGAAAAGTAGTGGACATTAGATTTCATATATTTGGAGAATTAAATTGAATATTTCAGATGTAAAGATTCTGGGAATTAATGTCTGATAATAATGAATTCACTATTTTATTAAAATATCAATTCGGATCATTTTCAAACTAAAGGTCGAAATATAAGCAATAATTGTTTTTTGGGAATAATGAGACAATGGATTGATTTTATGCAAACTATAATGTGTTCAATATTTGGGCCAATTTTTTTGATTTATTTACCGACTTATCGATGAAATTAAATATAAACACTTTTGAATCCCCTATTTATTGTAAAATTTATCACTCAGTCAACTATTATATTCAATAAAATTAAATTAAAACAATTCTTGATGTAAATGATGTTTATTTTTGGGCGAAATTCTATTTTTAAAACATTTGGTGAAGGATAAATCAAAATCAAAGAGTAAGTAACGGGTGTGGTTTTCCCAATTAATTGATTGGAAGCAGGATATCATGGTCATTGCAACACTTTTACTCTGAATTCCTTAAACTTATAAAATTTACTGATAGATTTGAACCCACTTTTTGTCAGAAAGTAAATGTAATTGGTAAAAACTAGTTTGACAACCATGCTGAAATCAATTGGGCTGTACATCACATGGGAGCGCTCTCAAGATTTATGTTTTGATTGTTACGCTCGGTTTTGTTTGCAAACTATTCAGTAATTAAAGGAAAAATATTATCATATATTTGGCATCACTTGAACATAGGTTGAAAGTATCTTGTTAATTATTTGAACAATAATGAGAAAATATGGAATTAGTCATTTGTTTTTATATGATGTATATTTGGATTATTAGCGTCGACAGCACTTTAAATATGGAATCGATTGTTTCTTTCGTTAGCAACTCATGAGATGTCCTCATAATAGCAGTTAAACAGAATATTAGATTTTTTAGAGCCTCGCTCTAAGGTCTTCCCTTCTCTTCTGAAAAATTGGGATTATTTTTCTAGGATTTGATAAATTACACAATTTTTCATTTATTTATTTATAGTCGAATCAAGAAAACCAACAAAAGACTGATTGTTCCTCAGAGAGAGAGAGAGAGAGAGAGAGAGAGAGAGAGAGAGAATAATGTATACCAAATTCAAAATTATTTTATTTTAAGAGAATCTTGCGAAAAAAATACAATAAATGGATATCATTTTATAAATCTGTATTCAATTGTGAGAACTGTTAAGAGGTTTCTCAATATGCGATTTCTGTCAAATACAGTTCAGGTCTATAATAGCGGCCGACAAACAAATACAACACCAAACATGACATACACATTAAGAATGTTCTAACACCATTCATTATGTCCAGAATGTCAGTCTCCCAATCCTTTATGCCCACTAAGGATATGGCATTAATAAAATTTGATTACACATCTGAAATTTAGACCCTGAATGAATTACCAGATGATTTAGAGACCATATATTCTATATCTATTATAATTTGAAGTATAAGAGTAATGACGTTTAATATGAAAGAACAGGTGTAGTCATCGAAGTTGTCTTTGGTTTTTGTGACGGCACTCAATGTCTGATAGATTTGCAAAAAGACAATCACACAAAAGATGGCTGTCCAATAATAAAATGACCGCGAAATTAGTAGTTCTGAATCCTCTCTGAAAGACGAAGATATAGTCACTCCGAATGTGATTAGAGTTGTGAGAAGTTCTACGCAAAGCCAAAAACTAAACAAATATATACAGAAAATGTCATTTGGAATCGTATCATCTCTTGGCTCCGATTTGAACTCAAAGTCGTTGTATTTGGATCTAATCTTTTTCTTTTTCTTTTTCTCTGGATCTAAAGGCAGGTCTTTAGAATCGTCAGACATTATCTGATTTCAATATACTTCGAGAATTGTATGGAAAGGATGTCTAGTTTTGATTAAATTCACGAACTCTTCTGTCAAATGAATTCAATTCAAACTTTGAGACGATTTTGTAATTCAAATATAAACTTAGAAAACAATTGATTTTTAAATTTCAACCGAAATCTCATTTTTATTAATTTTTTGTTTCAGAAAATCTCGAGAAATGTTGTGTACATTATTTAATCCAAATAAAAAGATTAACATGCATGTAAAGTTTTTTTGAACATGTTTAGGATATGAATTGCATGAATTGTGAATACACTGTCAGTCCGGTGCTATAAAGTTGTCTCTATATAGCATAATTTTGCCCCATAGAGAATACATTACAGAATCTTTG
>JAQGCS010001081.1:0-15750 GCA_034702105.1 Fuscozetes fuscipes
GATGAGGCCTTTCAGGCAGTTCTTTGTCCTAAACCTGAACCAAAAGTACGCCATAACTGTGCGATACTCTGAATAATCTAGGGTAAATGTTTTTACAATGATAACGTATTTGGTACACCTCTTCCATCCTTCTACCACTCTTCCCCCTCCTATCAGGTTTGTCCATGGAGATAGCCTTAGATAGCGAGAGGGTTGAAATTGTAGAAAATACAAGTCATTCAAAAATGACCAAAATCATTTTTGATTTAAATTTGGAATAAATATGTTTTTAATAAATACAAATAGTTATCGTATTTACATTCAGACATATCATTGGATTTGCATTTGTCTTAATGTGTTATTTGTCAAACGCGTGAGGAATATGTGATTATTATTTGTTGTGTAGTCTCTCTGTTGTAAGGTGATTTTAAGTGACAATTTTATTTAAAAACTGAGATGAACTAGTATGTTATTCTTTGAGGAACCATTTTCATATATTTTTAGATAGAAATCAATTAGTTAACATTAGTAAAGGATATAACTTAGAAAATATAGCCATCAACTTAATCATTGGCTAGATTAAGTGCTCATTTTCCTTGAACATATTTTTTTTAATTCACTGACTAAATCATTGGAAATGCAATTCTTCGAGGTTGAGCTCGTCCTCCAAAATGTGTCTGAATTGTTTGTGAACTTCAGACAAATAAGTAGTTTTCGAATCTCTGAGTATTCGAAGCATTTCCAGCACTTCATCCATGAGTTTCTTTTCCTCTGGTGTTTCAGGTCTGCACTGATGTCTGTCTCTCATTATTGTCCAGAAGACAGAATACATACCTGCTACATCTAACCTGTACATTAGTTTTATATCTTTTGGCTGAGATATTCTGAACTGATACTGTTTGTCACTACCAACAAATCCAAGGCCAAAGTCTGACCATTTGGCTACCACTCCATCCTTTTCGTTGAAAATGAGTACATTGCCAGTGTGTACATCACCATGAACAATCTCACTCGAATGCAGATATAACATACCTGAGAGATTCACAAAAAATTAAATGATATATGATCTATGAACAACTTATGACTTACCATGGAATAGATCCCTAATAAAGTTGAGTCTAGTGGATGGTTCGATTGTCTTAATGTTTCTTTTGATCCAGGATTCAAGTTCTCCGCCATCTGCGAAATCCATAATCATATACACTCTGTCCGGGGAAAGGAATTTGTTTTTCGTATTGCCTTTGAATGGAAAGGACCGGATGTTCCCCATATTGATAATCATTCTGATGGAAACAATGTTTCTGTGAGTGGCAGTGGTCAGAATATACTTTTCAGTTTCAAACCTTTCCCTTCTGTCCCAAATCTCGGGATCGTTTCGATTACCGAATTCAATGATTTTAACGGCAAATCTATTCGATCCCATATTCGGAACATTTTCTCCATAGTGTCCTTGGTAGACTACACCGTAAAAACCTTCGCCGAGCAATCCTCTTGGGTAATCGATATTAAATCCGACGCCTTTCAGAACATTGACGTCTTGCTGGATGTTTTCTGAGATATCAGGTTTTATAGACGTCTTTTGTACAAAAGCGTCGAACATATTACCCAAAGCGTCGGCTTCGACGACATCGTAGGGCTGAGACTCTCTTCTATAGTGATCCCAAACGAATTGAAGACCCGATGACTCATCAGTTTGCCTTGGATGAAATCTCTGTAGTCCGGAAGTACTTGGCCCTGGTTGTGCAGGTAAGTACCTGCCAAGATCGGCCACTAACATATCAGTAATGGGAACTTCTGTCGGGTAGTAATCCCTCGAAAGTTTCATTTCTTCAACTGATGAGTCAGATGTTTGTGATCGTCCACTGCCTTGATCAGCTGGAGTAGGAGCCTGGTAGGGATCAGTAGTCTGCACCGGTGCAACGTTCTGAGGAGGGGGAATAGTGGCTTGGTAAAAATCTCGTGATAATTGCATTTCGCCTACAGATGATTGAGACGAACGATGGCTCCCAACTGATCTCTGATGTGGGGCAATATTTGCTGGGTAAAAATCTCTTGAGAGTTTCATCTCCTGAACAGAAGAGTCACTCCCACTGTCATCTTCTTCACCCTCTATAGGAAGAGCTGCAAAGCGACTTCCTGGAGAAGTTTTGCGGGACATTCTTTACTTTAGATGATTGGTATGTTGTGAGCAATCAATTTGTTGTTATCTCAATGTTTGTTGATTTTTAAAATACAATTTAAAAGAAATTTTTTTTCATAAAAAAAATATTGTTGAAATGAACCTGTTCTTTGTTTTGTCTTTATATATCATTATGTGCATGTGAGAGGTAATTGTCATCTATTTAAGACAAAAATTAGTTATTTAAAAATAGTTTCATAGAAAATAGTAAACCATATTTCTATTATATTTCAATTGTATAGAAAATTGATATCAATCGTTAGTATGTGTTGTTATGTAAATAATACAGTTCTGTCTCTAAAGTAAACTAACTCACCAAACATTGAGCTATGAAAATTGAGCTAGTTATTTAGAAAATGCAAAGAAAAATGAGGCATTATATTGCATTGAATTGGATTATGTTCATTTTTTATGACAGAAATGTCTAAACCTTTATTTGTGAGACTATTGTTTCTTCCATTCATTGAAAGTATTGTTCGTCTAAATTCAAAATGATCTCATCCTCCAAAAGATGTCTGAATTTTTGATGAACCTGTGTTAGAGATGTGTATTTATCCTTTCTCAATTGTTTGATCATAATAGATATTTCATTGAGTACCCTCTTCTCCTCAGGCGTTTCAGGTCTTCCCAGTTTTCTATTACTCATAATAGAGGCAAACACTGTACCCATATTGTATATGTCCTGAGTAATTTTTTCGCTCAAGTCCATCTTTGTATCTCTGAAGCGGTACTGTTTGTCACTACCAACAACTCCGAGGCCAAAGTCTGCCCATTTGGCCACCAGTTCACCCCCTTGTGTGAATAGCAACACATTTCCTGTGTGTACATCTCCGTGAACTATGTTCTGCTGGTGCAAATATGCCATACCTGTCACAAAATACAATAGAATGAGAAATAAATCTATCATGGTAATTAATTTAGTAAACTTACCAGCGAAAAGATCCCTGATCAAATTTACTCGTATTGCAGGTTCCATTCTATCAATATTTGCGTTGAGAAAATGGTCGAGTTCTCCGACATCAGCGAATTCCATAATTATATAAATTCTTTGCGGAGATAAGAATGAAACGGAAGGTTTGTTTCTGAATTTAAAGCGTTTAGTACCGCCCATATTGATAATCATTCGGATGGAAACAACATTCCTGTGACAGGCATTCGTGAGAATAAACTTCTCGGTTTCAATCATTTCTCTCATTTCATGGGTTTCCCAATCTGGTTTTGACCCAAAGTCAAGTACTTTCACCGCAAATCTCGAATGGGCTAAACTCTGTGCCTAAAACATTAAAAGTCAAAATATGACACAATTATAGTGGAAATTATAATATAGTTTTTCTTACCCTGGTTCCATAATATCCTCTGTAGACAACTCCATAATAGCCCGCTCCGAGTCTACCATCAGGGTATTCAATGTTGAAACCAATATCTGCAAGAATTGGCAGATCTTCTTCAATGCTCTTTGGAACATCACCTTGAGAACTATCAGATATCCTATCAAATAAATCGCCGGGACTGCTCACATCATCGTAATTACCGGACTCTCTCGTGTAATGTCCCCAAGTGAATTCCAGATCTGAGGACTCTGTTTGAGAAATGGGCGTCGAACTGATAGGTCTCGACCTAATTTTACCGGAACCGGTAGAAATAGTGGAACTACTTTGTAGTGGTTGTATTTGAGTCGGATAGTAGTCTCGGGATAATTTCATTTCTTCTGTAGAGGACCCAGAGTCACTGTCTTCGCCCTCCACCGGAAGGGCAGCAAAACGACTTCCATATGACATTTTTTGGCTCAAATTATCTCTTTTATGGCGATTGAGTTCTCAATTGCATTATTTTTTGATAGTTTTGTTAAAAATCAAAAATTGTTGAAAACTATTGTTCACAAACTTTTGGACACAATTTTATGTAATTAGCTTTTCTTCGATTTGAATATAAATAAAATTATAGACTTATACTTCTTTTCAAACTTAATTGACCACAAAATTTGTTTAATTCATTAACTGAATCATTGGAAATGGGATTCTTCGAGAGTGAGCTCGTCCTCCAAAATATGTTTGAACTGTTTCTGAACTTCAGTCAAATAAGTAGTCGTCGATTCTCTGAGTATTCGAAGCATTGCCAGCACTTCATCCATGAGTTTCTTTTCCTCTGGTGTTTCTGGTCTGCACTGATGTCTGTCCCTCATTATTGTCCAGAAGACAGAATACATACCTGCTACATCTAACCTGTATTGTAGTTTCATATCTTTTGGCTGAGCTATTCTGAACCGATACTGTTTGTCACTACCAACAAATCCAAGACCAAAGTCAGACCATTTGGCTACCACTCCATCCTTTTCATTGAAAATGAGTACATTGCCAGTGTGTACATCACCATGAACAATCTCATGTGAGTGCAGATATAACATACCTGTAGGGAAAGTTAAATAAAATTAAATGATATACGATCTATGAATGACTTATAAGTTATGACTTACCAAAGAATAGATCCCTAATAAAGTTGATCCTAGTGGCTGGATCGATTGTCTTGTAGTTTTTGTTAATCCACGACTCAAGTTCTCCGCCATCTGCGAAATCCATAATCAAATACACTCTGTCCGGAGAAAGGAATTTGTTTTTCATATTGCCTTTGAATGGAAAGGACCGGATATTCCCCATATTGATAATCATTCTGATGGAAACAATGTTTCTGTGAGTGGCAGTGGTCAGAATAAACTTCTCAGTTTCAAACCTTTCCCTTCTGTCCCAAACCTCGGGATCGTTTCGATTACCGAATTCAATGATTTTAACGGCAAATCTATTCGATCCGATATCCGGAACATCTTCTCCATAGGTCCCTCGGTAAACTACACCGTAAAAACCTTCACCGAGCATCCCTTTCGGGTAATCGATATTAAATCCGACGCCTTTCAGAACGTTGACGTCTTGCTGGATGTTTTCTGAGATATCAGGTTCTGAAGAGGTGTCTGATTCTACGCCAAACATCTGATCCAAAGCGTCGACTCCGACGACATCGTAGGGCTGAGACTCTCTTCTATAGTGATCCCAAACGAATTGAAGGCCCGATGACTCTTCAGTTGTCTCAGGTATGGGTCTCATGGGCCTGGCCTTAATTTGCCTTTGCTGAGAAGTGGCTTGGAGTCCGGAAGTACTTGGTCCTTGTTCTTCCGGCAAGTATCTGCCAAGATCGGCCACTAACATATCAGTAATGGGAACTTCTGTCGGGTAGTAATCCCTCGAAAGTTTCATTTCTTCAACTGATGAGTCAGATGTTTGTGATCGTCCACTGCCTTGATCAGCTGGAGTAGGAGCCTGGTAGGGATCAGTAGTCTGCACCGGTGCAACGTTCTGAGGAGGGGGAATAGTGGCTTGGTAAAAATCTCGTGATAATTGCATTTCGCCTACAGATGATTGAGACGAACGATGGCTCCCAACTGATCTCTGATGTGGGGCAATATTTGCTGGGTAAAAATCTCTTGAGAGTTTCATCTCCTGAACAGAAGAGTCACTCCCACTGTCATCTTCTTCACCCTCTATAGGAAGAGCTGCAAAGCGACTTCCTGGAGAAGTTTTGCGGGACATTCTTTACTTTAGATGATTGGTATGTTGTGAGCAATCAATTTGTTGTTATCTCAATGTTTGTTGATTTTTAAAATACAATTTAAAAGAAATTTTTTTCATAAAAAAAATATTGTTGAAATGAACCTGTTCTTTGTTCTTTGCCTTTATATATAATTATGTGCATGTGAGAGGTAATTGTCATCTATTTAAGACAAAAATTAATTATTTAAAAATAGTTTCATAGTAAACCATATCTGGCTTATTAGGAATAATGAAATATGAGCGGAAAATTTTTCGGAAATACCCGCAAACGGACGCCAATAACATGGATTCTTGTGGAGCTTATATGTATTCTCTGTTATCTATATTGGAAAAGCGAGAGAAAAGTTTTCACATAAATTTGTTTGCAAGACTGTGTGTGTTCTGATTGATTATGTAGTATGACGTATAACTTATCGGTTTACCACATGTACACCTATGTCATAGGTTATAAGTTTAGGCTATGATTAGTTCAAAAACAAAATGACATGGTGTGTGCATTCCTAACATAGAGAACAAATGCATGCTCCACAAGAATCCATGTTATTGGCGTCCGTTTGGGGGGATTTCCGAAAAATTTTCCGCTCATATTTCATTATTCCTAATAAGCTTCCAGCTCATACCAGATTTGGCCCTTTCAAATTCATCCTTTAAATCGTTAGAAATATTGTTATCAAATATTATTCACTATAATATAGTCGAACTTCTAAAAATGCACAACAGTTTGAGGGAGTCGTTGACTTTCCTCGACTTTCATGACTCAACTAATTAAGTCTTAATATCAATCTATATGTCAATCAAAACATTGGTATTTAACTCTTATTCGAATCAATGTTCGACAAAAACAATGTTTACGGTCGCAAATTGTAAGCAATTTCAGTTCAAAAACTTCCAGTACATGTTTTATAACCCCGATATTCACAACTGAGAAGTTAGACTGTAATAAAACTAATTGTATTACCTATATAATTTAAGGGGTATTTGGGCTATACTCCCTTCCGCACCCCAGATATACAGGTATATATAGTGTATGGATATTATGCAGGGGTGGCCAAGGGGGATCGACGAAATATCCTACTCTAGAGTCGAAAATTTGGCATTATCCCCCCCCCCCCCAGAATTTTTCAAAAATTTAACATTACTGGTATACCCCCCTCGCTGCCGCCGAGCGAAGCGAGGTGGCTTGTGTTTTTCCTTGGTCCCCCTTTGTGTTTTTTGCCAAGCGAAGCGAGGTGGCAAATTAAAAAAATCACCCCCTAGATCCCTCCTCTAGACATTTTTTGAAAAATCATCCCCTAGATCCCCCCTCTAGAGCCGTCGACCTTGGCCATCCTTGATATTATGTATAGTATACATACCTGTATATCAGGGGTGGGGAAGGAGGTACAGCTCAAATACCCCCTAGTTTTTGGCCCTCTAGATTTGCGGCAAAATGTGGGAAAATTACCTGCCGCTACACCCTCGAAATTTTGGAGAGTCAGAAAAAAGCTCAAAGGAAAGCCTTTGTGTTTTTTCCCGGAGAGTCAGAAAAATACCCTCTATACCCCCTGATTTTTTGGTCTGAGGGACCCCCTTCCGCACCTCTGCTGTATATTATGTGTTTCACCATTTAATCAACTTTTTGTTTGAAAATTGTCATTCATTGGAAACATTGAAGGTGAATTCTTTAAAAAACAAGTTCATCTTCTAAAAGTTGTCTGAATTGTTGATGAACCTGGGTGAGAGCAATGTTTCGGTTATCTCTCATATATTTAAGGAATTGAGATGCTTCCGACATAATTTTGTCCTCTTCTGGTGTTTCTGGTCTTCCCTGATGTCTGCCAACACTCAGCAAATCATAATAGACTGAACACATGCCGTCGATATCAAATCTCAATAATTTGGCCACGTTGAACGCTTGCGGGATTTTGAACTTGTATTGTTTGTTGCTTGCAACAAAACCGAGACCAAAGTCAGACCATTTAGCCACCGATCCTTCATTTTCGCTGAAGATGAGTGCATTGCCAATGTGAACATCACCATGAATAATTTCCTTTGAGTGCAAATACAACATACCTGCAAAGAAAACATTAATTAGTTTATGTTTTCGATTAGTGAATAATTTTACCAAAGAATAGATCTCTGAGAAAACAGATTCTGTGTGAAGTCTCAATGATCTTGTTGTTCCTGTCCAGCCAGGTTTCCATATCTCCGTCAGCGAAATCCATAATCATATAAATTCTATCCGGAGATAAGTAGTACTGGTCTGGGTCGTCTGTGAATTGGAATGACCTAGTTTCGCCCATGTTGATAATCATTCTAATAGAGACAACATTTTTGTGATTGGCATCGGTCAGAATATATTTTTCAGTTTCAAACCTTTCTCTCAGATCCAAAGACTCCTGGTCATCTTTGCTGCTGTTCTCAATCACCTTGGCAGCAAACCTATTGGTTCCAATATCCGGAACCTATAAATAAAGAGAGTATTAATAAAATTCAATGAAATGTTAAGAATTTTAAGCTTTACTTACATCCACTCCATAGTGTCCGCGATAGACAACACCATAAACTCCTTCACCTAATTTTCCATCAGGATACTCTACATTAAGACCAATATCTTTTAGTCTTCGAATATCTTCTTCAATATTTCTAGAAAAGTTACTTGGCTCTGAAGAGGTCACAGATGCTTGCGATTTACGTTTTTGACCAAACGCATAATCAAGAGCATGGGGGCCCACCTCTTCGGAGCGCTCAGACTGCTTTCTAAAGTGATCCCAAACAATACTAAGTTTTCGCTGTTCTTCGGCAGTTTCGGGTATAGATTGCAAATGTCTCGACTGGATAAGTCTGGTTTGAGAACTTGGCAATGAGCTCCTGCCAGTTAGCTGAGGTTGAGTATGCAACCCAGAAGTACCAGGTCCTGGCCTTGCTTGTAGATATCTTCCCGTATCTTCCTCTTCAAAAACAGCGTCATCTCCTTCTTCTTCGCCTTCTATAGGAAGAACTTCAAATCGACTGCCAGAAAGAGTTCTTCGGGACATTCTTTACTCAAGAGGTTTGTTATTAAAGTGACTCAACTTAACTGTTTTCAAATATGTTTTAAATTTTAAATTTCAACATTTCTAACAACGTTGTGAGACTTGAAAATATTGTTGATATGTGTCTGAAAATAACAAAATGCTTCAAATGTAGAGATGAACAGAATTTGTAATTCCTCATTGTATAATGGGATATGGATAAAGCCATCATTCTACTCTGCTTACTAGTGAGATTATGTGACCAAGTGAGAATTTGAGAGCATTAATCTGAGCTGTCAATATTTTTATGTTATCGTTCAGTAAACCGGTTTGTTTTATGATTAACAACGTTTTGATTAAATTCAATGTCATTCACATATTAATGTAATCAAATTTATTTCTCGGCCTTCACTCCGAAATTGAAGTCAATTGTAATTTAAAACAAATGTTTTTCAAGTTATGAACACATCCTATAAATTGCATTCAACGCCAAAACTTCACTTTCTCTCAAACAATATTTGAAGATTTGTTTTTATTCTGTGTTGTTTCTGAAGCAGAATTGCCGATTGTATACTAGGTAAAATCTTCCATTTATTAAAGGGATCTACTTTAATTTGAGAATTGTACAGGTAAAAATGAAATATTCTTCTCAATCCAATAATTTTAACAGTGTTTTAACGTCAGTTATATTTCTATTATACTGTGCTTATTAATATATTAATATATTATGGCTTTCTATCAATAAATCTACTTTTATTTTCCGATTCATAACCTTTAGTCCCAAACTATGCCAAGAGCCGCTCCCTTTTCTGCACAGGTAAGGTCTATCCCTTGAATAGGCCCTTGAATGTTATGTTATAAACTTCTGATATCTTATTCTGTGCCCATTGGTTTCCTTGACACAATTTAGACAAACAAAACTACTGGCTTTATATGTAAATATATTTATTCAATCGAATAGTTTGGAGTGGAGCAAGTCACATTCATTCAAGCAAGAGTCAACTCTTTTATTTGTTTCGTTTAAATTGTGAAACATCTGTTTGAATAGCGATGACATCACAGTTACAGAAAGTAAAGACAAGTGATGGCAAAGAGCTATCGATTCCTATTCTGGGTTTGGGAACATTTGACTCGACCCAAACGGGAGACGTCTATCAAGTAGTGAAAGATGCCATTGATTTCGGTTACCGACACTTTGACTGCGCATTTGTTTACGCAAATGAAGAAGAAGTTGGAAAAGCGCTCAAAGAAGCCATCGATGAAAAGAAGGTTTGCAGAGAAGATTTGTTTATTGTAACAAAGCTTTGGCTCACTTATACCCGACCCGACCGAGTGATCAAATGTTTGGAAGAGTCACTGAAAAAGTTGAATTTGTCTTATGTTGACCTCTATCTCATCCATTGGCCGATGAGTTTCGAACAACAGGATATTCTTCACTTTCCAACCGACCAAGATGGACTCATTATTGAAGACGAAACGGTTGACATTTGCCAGACTTGGAAAGCCATGGAGGAGCTCGTGGCTAAAGGATTGGCCAAATCTATTGGAATTTCCAACTTCAACTCAGAACAAATGGAACAGGTGTTGGCTTCTGCTAAAATCAAACCTCTAATGAACCAGTTCGAAGTCCACCCTTATTTGACAAACACCAAACTCATTGAGTTGTGTCACTCCAAAGGAGTGTCAGTCACCGCATACTCACCACTCGGAGGACAAAAGACGGCGACTGTCGGACAGAAGCCTAAACAACGAAAAGAAGTCATAAGCGATGCTTTGGTTAAGGAATTAGCGGACAAGTATAACAAGAGTGTGGGACAAGTACTCATTCGTTTCGCTATCGAAAGGGGACTCTTTGTTGTTCCCAAAACGGCCTCAAAGGACAGACTGTATCAAAACATGCAGGTCTGGGATTTTCAATTGACCAAAGATGAGGTCAAACAATTGGAAGATCTAAACTGTGGATTCCGTTCGTGTGATTTCGATGTTCCCGATGTGAAGACATTCAAAACATATCCCTTCCGGACAGACCTAGAGTTCTAATTTCATTAAAGTGTTGTAATTTTTAATTGATTCTTTAATATCTAGTTTGTTTTAATAAAAGTTTATCACATGTTTTGCAGACTGTACTTTTGCCTCGAGCATTTCAATAAATGTTAGATTATTGTTTGACTTTGAGTTTATTCAAATTCATTGAGAATTTCGTTTTGATTCAAATTTTATTCAAATTATCGCAAAAATATGAATCCATTGAAGAAATATGAGGACAAGTTTCCAGTGAATCTCAATATCTATGATATGGTAATTCAAAAGTGACCATAAATTTCATACTTAATAAAAATTTATGTCATTTCAGACATCAATGAATCACTATTCAGAGAAATTAGGTCTTGGAGTTTATCACTCAGGCCTTGAAATCTTTGGTTTAGGTTTTGTCCAATTTTTACAAATTAAGACAATTATAAATCAAAATTCTCACAGAATATTCTTATGGCGGACATCCACACAACGAAACGGGCATTTTTACTGTCGAACCAAAAGGAGCAGTCAATTTCCAAAAACGATTTCAATACAAGTAAAACACTTTCAACTCTTTTATTAAACAATTATTTTTGTGTGAAAACAGAGAAACAGTTTTCATGGGTTATACGAATCACAACGAAACAGAATTGACGCAAATATTACATTCTATGGGAAGCAATCGATTCAGAGGAAAGAAATATCACTTATTTTTCAATAATTGCAATCATTTCACCCATGACTTAGCCATGGTACTTTTCTATCCTAACTAATTCAAATATTATTGTAATTTTCTTTAAAAATGTCATAGTTATTGTGTATAATGCCGATCCCAGGCTGGGTCAACCGATTGGCAAGAATTGGTTCAAACATTCCTTTCTTGGATGCAATACTACCCCAGGAAATACTTATGCCGACCATAACTATGGCTCCGAACGATACCTACGAAAACAATAGAAAGCAACACTTGAATTATATCGTTTGAAGACATTCTACAAAAACATTCGCTTTTAGTTTAATAACAATTGAACCGATATTTTGATATTTATTTATAATTCAAATAAAGAAATTTATTCGTTATTATTTCACCCTTTATTTGAAATAAATACTTATCATTTAATACCTGGGATTTGACATTTCAATAGTGCTCTACACTTATCATTTCTATTGTTAGGGAACTTTATTTTTGATCACTTTTTGTTGTATTTTTGTAAATATTATTAGAATTAAAGGCAAAAACATCATAAATATGTTTAGATTTAAATTTTGTCTAGTCAAAACAAACAGAATGCACCATTAAGAAGGAATTCCAAACATAATATTCCATATGCCAAGAATTAATAAATTTGTGAAAAGAATCTCAAAATATGTGCAAATTGTTAGGATTCAGTTCAATGCAATTCCAATTAAAATTTGTTATAAAAACAATTAAAGAGAATTACGATATTTGTTATCACTTATGCGAAGATATATTTGTCATACATGTGTATACTTCAAACAATAGCAATTAGCATAAAAGCAGCTGGTACATTTATTTATGCCATGAACAATCAAGTAAACAAACTTTTAAACAAATTTGAAACTAGATAATTCGAGTTCTGAAATATCTAAACATTTTTATTAGATTAACAAATAGAGTAAACTAAAAATAAAAATTCAATACAACAAACATTGGTTTGAACATATTGAACCTGTTGCTCTTGACAAGCTAAATTCTGTTTTATAAATCAAAATATTTCAAGATGTTGAAGTGAAATTTGCTGCAAATGAATGGGGTTTACAAAGGAGCATTTAGGAATACATAGGATTTAGAACCATAAATAAAGTTTTCCATGTAAACTTTGAGCTGTTAATTTCAAAACTAATCTGATAACTTTTAAATGTTGTTACCTTTAACTGTTACGCGACTACCTTTTTCATCAGCTAATTAATGATTACCAGGTGAGTACAGGAACAAACTTGCAAAGAAATCACAACTGGAAACCCAGGGAATGGGTCGTCATGTGAGCGATGATTGCAGTGAAGGCCATCTCATAGTGAGAGTCAATGTTTGAGTATTTAAATCGACTCTCAATTTAAAGGCCTTTCAGTGCAAACCAAGCATTTGTTTCGTTCAACAAAACAAACAACAAATCACTTTATTTGATAATATTTTAAATTATTTTTGAGTTTTTTTTAATTTAAATTATGTATAGATTATAGCGAAAGACATTTTGATTATAATCTTGTAAAATATAGTACTTATTTATTGATCATTTGCTGCAATCGATTGTGTCTTTGAAGCGATGGCGGACTCCACTCATAATCACAACAATGGCATAACAGCTGATAACCAGAAGAAGGCCTTTGACATCGAAGTAGTCTGTGATTCACTCCAGAAGTGTATTGAAGATAAGAATGCCATCGATTTAGACGAATATTTAAGAGGATTTAATGAGTTATTAAGGTTTGTAATCAATTGATCCCAAAATAAATAGACAACTAATAGATTGATTGAATCAATAGGTTTTTCCACTTATTAGGAGCCGTCTTCACATTCGTGGCCAATGACGTCAAATCAAAGGTAGAAATTCTTGAGAAGTATTCCAAGTGTTCCGAAATCGGAACTCACTATAAAACAGTTCAAAAAATGATTGAATACGAAAAGACAAACAATTTGTTGGAATTGGATTACTCCAAACGCCCGTCCGGTTCAAGAACTCTGCTCCGATTGCACAGAGCTCTGGAGTTTGTCTCGCAGTTCATGCTTGAGGTGAGTCGTCTGGAGGACGAAAAGGCCACCTCTGATGTGGCCCGCGATTGCTACAAAAAGACACTGGCCAAATATCATCCCTGGATCATAAGAAAGAGTGCCTCTGTTGCCATGTACACTATGCCCTATCGGTACCAACTTGTGGAAAGGGCTTATTGTGGTAGTGTGCCCGATGAAGAAACCCGTATATCAATCAGTGATAGTATGAGTCGTTTAGCACTTGTGGCTGAAGAGGTGTTTAATGCCACACATAAACTGTATGACGAACACGATCTGCTAGAACTGCCTTAGATTTAGCGCACTGGTAGGCGTCTCGATAAGGGTCAGAGTCACTCCATTGATTAACACAATATGAAACTATTCCAATATTTTTTACCAATTCGTTAGCAAACCATTTGATTGTTTGCCAAAATGTGATTTACATTTCAATTCTCAATAATTATGTTTAGATTTAAGACCAATCGATTAATGACTCGTTAATTGATTTGACGGCTATTATTATGACAACTCTTATCGAGACTCTACTAATTGATAGTTAATTATTGATTATATTTATGTTTAGAATTTATAAATAGGTTTTAATTACAACTGAATTATAAAACTGACGAAAAATCACAAAAGCCTTTCGTTAGAAGCGATGAGTCTTTTATTGTGGTTTTGTCTCCAATTTTGTTCCCATAAATTGTTTTTTTTATTTCATAACATATTTTGTTTTTGTTTTATATTCTTTTGCTATTTGTTACCAAAAAATAGAAGTCATAAAAAGGATTATTATTTTCTATTTATTCCCTTAATTGAAAGATAAATCAAAATTTCATAATTGAATTGACTTTTGAATTATCAGTAATTCCAGTCATTTGAGATACAGTTATCTCAAAGACAAACAGCAATTCTGTTGTTGAGAACATTACCATTAAGTGATATGATATTTAAGTTTTTTGCAAATTTTTATTACAATTATAACCATTAGTTTTATTCGCATTTTCTGATAAATTAATGTTTTTAATCGTTTCGCAATACTTTTCGGGCTTTACGTCAGCAAAAACTTACATTAATTCAAACCTACTCTCAATTGGTATTAGTTTTTAGTCCACAGATTCATAGATTAAAATAGTTATCAATGATTTTAATGAAAACGATTACACAATTTGCTCACAAAAGAGAACAAAATCCTATAAAATATATTATAAGACAACAGCTGTTCAAAAGATATTAATTAAATTTATATCAATTTTTTCTCTAACTTTTTATTGCACTAAATATCTACTGAAGTCTATTGAAAATCCGGGACTCATATGAGCTGTAACTGACTGTGCGATTGAATGTCGATTGCAGTTTTTCTGATAGATAACTTTTAAGATGAAAGAAAAATTATCTAAAAAATATGTTTTCAATTGATATGTTTTAGAGAAAGTCTTTTTCGCTCATTTGGTCTCACTTTACAATAAATTTGAATTAAGAGAACACTATTTAATGTTTGATAATTAGCTTCAATTTAATAGATTTGACTAATTATTAGATTAAAACACTTATGAAATCTTCAAAACACTTGAAATTAATATTTTCTGTTATATTTTCGATTTATTTAATAGATAACTAAACTAAGGTTTAAATTGAAAAATATCTGAAAAATTTTATTTCAAATGAATTGAAATTTGTTGAAACTATTTGATGAGAAAATTATTGATTATAATTATAGTATATTTGAATACAAGAATTTACTAATCAATTTAAAAAATTTCAATTGATTTTCACTCAATATATGGCCTCAATTGTGAATTTATTTTGTAGTAATTGTGGTTTACATTTATGTTTGAATTTGTGCAAAAAAATTCTGTAAAAAGTTATTTAATATCTTATTTGTAACTATAATTATGTATAAAATTCACATTTAATATATATTAATCGATAGAGTATTTTAATTATTTTATAAATTATAATAAAATTAGTGAAAATATATTTGAATCGAATTTTATTCGAAGTCTGAATATTTTTTCATTCGTTTCTATTTGTTTTAAACATCGATTCAAATATTGAACGAAAAGCAAAAAAATAAAAATCAAACATATATTGAATTTCAAAAACTAAATTTCAAAGAATAAATAGCATGAATTACAAGAACCTTTAGCTATGAAATATAACTCTAATTAAAAGGGCATTTGAAAAGCGATAATATCAGATAATAGTTCGTTAGACCTAATAATGGCCAACATTTCAGTTATAATTCTTTAT
>JAQGCS010001082.1:0-15747 GCA_034702105.1 Fuscozetes fuscipes
TGATTTGTTAGATTCGGTCGCATTACTGTTATTATACTCATGGTTATACTCATTAATACTCATGTTGCTAGTATTGTTTCTCCAGTCTCCACCTTGATCTAATCTCATATGAGTGGTAGATTTTATAGTAGTCAGAGAAAAGAGAGCGACTAATATGAACGAAATAATGTTCCAGGTGACTAAAAAGTATTTCTTTCTCTTTGAAATACTTCTTATTAGACTACACCCCAGGTAAGTACAACCAATAATTCGATGAAACTTGTATAAAATTTTGAGACCCGGCGGCGGACTATTTGTTTTCATTGTCTAATAGAAAAAATGTGAATAAATAACAATTAAGCAAAATATGATTACCTTTTTGAGTTAATAAAAGTGGCAAAGTGAGAAATTGAAGAATTTGCAGGTTTTACAATTACAATCTTGATAAATTAGCAATGCTAATATTCTATTGCTAAATTTTGTTAAATTACCAATTCTAATATTCTCTTATTTTACTTTATAAAGAAGTGAATATATTTTTCATATAAAAAATCAATTTAATTATATTTATATACTTTCGTTTCAACGGTTTATTGTTTGTTAACCAATATCTTAGCAAATACTCAAAGAAATAAAACTAACTATCTAGATGCTAGAACAAACACAACAGTTTAGATCGTAAACAAGTAACATGATTAAAGTTTTTAATTTAATACTGAATGTAAATAATGTAATAATAAATTATTAATTAATTAAAATTTTAATTAATATTTTTGAAGGCTAATATGATCTTGTTTGTTTGAATTTTCTTAAAATTTCAAGTCTTTGTTTGAATAATAATAACAGAATACGAGACAATTAATGCCACACAAGAGAGGAATGTATTCGCATTGATTTGAAACAAACCCATTGCTGTGAAACCCATTTTTGGAATAAGTAGTTCCAAATGGATAATAATCTGTCGATCGTTTGCATCGTAACAATCGATACCTTCACTAATCTTAAGAGCTTCTAATCTCTTTATTAATCTTTTAAAATTAGCCGGTATTCTGCCGAAAATCCAACAATGAACAAGCAAGAAAATCGAAACGAAAAGGAGCGAGGATAATGTCTCGCCCATTCTTATGTTTGGGTAAAGGCATAAATGACACAAACAAGATACTATTATTGACACGTCTGAGAACAACACAATTAAATTATAATCAGAAATGCATTCATCGAATTCTTGAATAGATTCATGGATTTTATGAATCTTTTGATATACAAGTTTAAAATTTGTGCTAAATTTTAAACTTGGAATATTATTAAATTGTTGACAAACAATGAAAACTTTGTAAGCAATCAGTGAAATAAGTGCGAAAAGTGTAATATATGAAAAAAAGGACAGCACAATCATTGCACATAAAAGTGTTTTATCCATTTGCTCAAATACATCCGAAGAAAAATAGATAGTGTTTAGTTCCATGCTTAAAACTGTGACAATTATCAAAGCAATTATTAATTTACAAAATCTTTTTTCTTTTGTGTAATCAATACAAACGATTTCATGTGTTTTCAAATTTTGGAATAATCTGGATCCTCTAAACATCAAAAACAAACTAATAATCATTGGTTTGGCGGAAAAGCAAATGTTTTTGAAGTTGAATAGAATACTGATAATTACTGATTGATTAGATTCGGTCGCATTACTGTTACTCATATTATGAGTATTGTTTGCCCAGATTCTACCTTGATCTAAGCTAATTAGTGTTGTTGTTTTTATAGCACTCAGAGAAAAGAAAATGACTAAAGTGAGTGAGGTAATATTCCACGCGATTAAAAAGAATTTCTTGCTCTTTGATACACTGCCTGTGAGACAATACCCCAGGTAAGTCAAACCAATAATTCGATGAAATTTGTATAAAATTTTGAGACCCGGCGGCGGACTATTTGTTTTCATTGTCTAATAGAAAAAATGTGAATTTACAGCAATTTAATTATATAATTACCTTTTTTGAATTTATAAAAGTGGCTAGGTGAGAGTTAGTTTTTCCGATTAGAGCCTTGTTAATATTCTCTTATTTCACTTTATTATGTTTTTGAGTAAAAATAAAATCATTTATATTTATGTACTTTCATTTCAATTATTTATTGTTTGCTACGAATAAATTAAATATCTTACTCAAACACCCAAAGCACTAAAATAACTATCCAGAACAAACACAATATTTTAGATCGTAAACAAGTAATGCGATTAAAATTATTAATTTTATATTAAATGTAAATAATATACAAATGTATTATTAATTAATTAAAATTTTTAATAATATTAATTTTTAAGGAATCATATGACCCTGCTTGAAATCTCATGTCTTTGTTTGTATTATAATAACAGAATAGGAAATAATAAGTGAAAGACACGAAAGAAAAGTATTTGCATTGATTTGAAACAAACCAAAGGCTGTGAAACCCATTTCAGGAATCATTGATTTCAAGTGAAGAATAATCTGTCGATCGTTTGCATCGATTCCTTTCAAAGTCTTTTGAAATATTAGTTTTTGAATAAATATCTTATAATTTTTGGGTATTGTATTACAAATACAGCAATGAATAGACAGTAATACTGATCCCATTATGAAGGCGTATAAACTCTGACCAAAATTTTCATTGGGATAGATTGCTAGGTGACATAATGACGACACAATCATTGATATGTTCATAAAGAGTGCGAATAAATTGTATAACGAAATGCATTCATCGAATTTCTCAACTGATTCGTGCATTTTGTTTACAAATTTGAAAACAATTTCTAAATTCTTGTTCATATTTGTATCAAGAATATTTTTAAGCTGTTGACTAACAACGAAACCTTTGTATGCAATCAAAGAAATGGGGGTTAAAATGGTCAGGAATGACATACAGGCCATAAAACTCATGAATATCATTGAAAAAAATCGAATTTGCTTTCTAAAGCATATCATTTGAACAGGCAACAAACATAACATTAATGATAAAACAAAGGCACAAATTTTCAAAACAAGACATTTAACAAATTTTTTCTCTTTTAAGCAATCGATGCAAACAATGTTTTGATTCTTCAAATTGTCCATCAATTTTGGTCCAGTGATAAACAAAATCCAATTCACAACAATTGTCTGCGTTGTGAAGGAAATGCTTGTGGCGTGGAAAAGTATCTTGATAATGATCGATTTGTTCGACTCAGTGCTGTTTGACATTTGTATGATTGTCTCATTTACGTGAGAGTTATCTTGCATAAACTTTGAATCTCCAATAAATGTCAAACTAAGTATACTAATAATAGAGAACGATATGGAGATGACAACATTCCAAAGAATCAAGGCAATCTTCTTCCAATTAGATAATTTGCCATTTATTTCCCATCCAAGATAAGTATTACCAATGACACGATGGAAATTGAGTAGTATTCGTAGACCAGCGTAATTATTATTCATCATTTCAGCGCCTAAAATACTTTCAATTAAATGAGCAAGTTTCTTTATACAACTTACCTGTATAAATTGCAAAATTAATACCAATTTATGAAGTAGGTAAAAACATTTTCGCACAACAAATTGATTGTAATGTTTGTCTTTAATTTCTATTTAATTAATTCAATGTTTGTTTAATAAACACAACAATTAATTAAATTACTTTTCGATCCGAAAAATGAATTTTTGTTTAGTTTTTCTATAATTTAATGAATTAATAATTTTTAAAATTAATTTCTAAAACATTTGTTTAAAAATATGAGTAAAATAAGTGCAGAGTTTAGTCTAATTCTCATTAATTAATACTAAAATTTTTAATTAATAATTGATTAAAAATCAGTGATTTTTTGAATTTAAGTACAAAAATAAAAAATATTTTCATATTTTATATTAAAATATTTGTATTTATGAACAAATAATAAAAATAACAGTAATCCTGAAATAGGCTTTCCTTCGGACTAATCAATAGGCGATACAAAAAAGGGTTCACTCATCCCTAAGACGTCTCCACTTTGAGTGACATAAACCAAACGATACTGATCTGAGATGAGAAGGCTTTGGTCCGAGTATTGCACCGAAAACCAGGGCTCACGAATCTCTTCCAATTGATTCGAGTCAACAGAATGACTGTCAGAACTCTCCGACGAGTTATCTGACTGATGGACGGGTGGTCTCGTCCAACGACTGGGCACAGAATTGGCCCAAACATACGACACGTTATCATCAATTGATATGAAATCAGATTTATATAAACCTAAACACAAATCAAATTTTTAAAATAAAAGAGAAAACATATGAGTTTAGGTACGAACCGATCCAATCCCAAACAGACAACTGTCCGATGGCCTCCTCATCGTTGGGGGTTATTGTATACCAGGCAGTAGAGTCCCGATTGACTCTCCAGTTATTTATAGGTAGGAATGTAATGAACACCTGTCTATCGACGCTATCAGTCACATCGATGGGAACCTCAGGCATACTGTAATAGCTGTCAGTGACGGCAAGGCTTCGTTTTCCTAATAGTCTATTGTAGGACTTCTTGGTCTTCAAGTGGAACAGAGCGGACACAGGTTTGTGATCACTTTGTTTGTATTGTGGATGAGATTTGTATTCAATTTGATTGAACTCAAGTCTGAAGTTTTCGTAAGCATTGGGTGTAAATCGATATAAAATACGGTCAGTGAACGCCGGCTTACGTGACCTGAAAATTAACACAAGAGTTAATACGTTACGACTCTAAATGGGGTCTAAGGTAGGAGTTTTCTAAGGGGGGTCTAGGGGGTTTTTTGAATTTGCCACCAAAAAAGTTTGCAAAAATTTGCCGCCTCGCTTTGTTCATCAAAAAACACGAAGGGGGACCAAAGTAAAAATTTAGCCCCTCACTTCGCTTAGCAAAAACACTTTGTTGGGCCATGGTAAAATACAAGCCGCTTTGCTTCGCTCGGCGACGAACGGTGTATACATGTAATGTTAAATTTTCCAAAAATTCTGGGAGGGGGTTTTGTCTAATTTTTCACCTCTAGGGGTCAGTAAGCAACCCTTCCCTTGGCCATCCCTGCAATTATTGTGTTAAAACTAATTTATAATGAATTTGAATTTAATTTAACCAGTGTCGTTATATAATTTAAAATGATGGTCAGTTGCAATGTGGTTAAAACTGATTTATAACAACACCCTTCCGTACCGACTGACTTATAACGACATGTCGTAAGATGTCACGAAAGAGGTTATATGTGTGTAGGGTTTGTCGTTCTGTCTGTTGTCAGTATTTGTAACACATTTTAAAATTAAATCTTAAGATTTTGTTGTCAATATCCGCACTTCCTGTTCACAGGAACTGCGAATATTGACAACAAAATGTTGTTTATATAATTATATTACAGTCAAAACAGATTGTGAATCACCTATTCCAATAAATATTTCACATTACACTCAAAATCAGTTGCCTTTCATAGAAAGTCAATTATTTTTCATATTACTCACGCCTTAAACTGTCTCAAAAATATGAAATATAATTGACTCTCTATGAAAGTCAACTGATTTTGAGTGTATTGTACTCAAATTCTCAACAATAATGTGAAATATTTATTGGAATAGGTGATTCACAATCTGTTTTGAATTAATGTCTCTCCTATTCCGTGTCACTTAAACCGAACGTTCGGTCTATGCTCTCAGAAGTCTAGTTGCTATGTTCAGTGAAGGCACGATCGCGGATCTCGGTCGAGTTCTGGTCCCTAGCTCGATTGTGTCCCTCTTATTTCAAGACCATTGTACTAGAAATCAGTGCATTTTAGGACCCGCTCATATCCTTAGCACAGTTGTAACAGATTTTTTTAAAACTTTTTATGAACTTATACCGAACTGTGGGTCAGTGGTCATACCCAGTAAACAATAGAAACTCACTTATAATCGTAATCATCGGTATTTACGAAGAACTTGTAAGTGGGCGCAAACGATGGGACAGTTTCTTCAAATTCACTGAACGCCTTCCCCTCCTTACGGACCCGATTCAACTTAAATACATTTAATCATAAGGAATACGCCGACAATTATGCCTCAAAATACCTGATCCTTCACTAGAAGTTGAGAATAGTTTGTGCTATGAGTTTGTGCGACATCTCGTATGATATCATGGATTTGATCGCCGCTCAGGTCATCGATTCGGAAGTTGAGGTCTCCGATCCATATCACGTAACTGTTCGGAGTCAACACATATTCACATAAATGGCATTCAATTAGTTCAAAGGACTGACTCATGACTTAAAATATTTGGTTTTCTGGTGTTCACGAAGTATTGGTCCTCGATTATTGAGTTATAATCACTGATCCGTTGCTCTAGGTTCTCTAAATGTGCGGCCAAATGGGAGTTTACAAAACATATGGATATGCCGTCCACAACAACACTGATGCTAACACCCCCTTTGTTACCCCACAGTCCTCCAAACCCTGTGCGCGTATATTGTGTCTGAAAAATATTAAACAATTAGTATATAGAAACAAGATTCGAGTGTATAGATAAGGAAAGGCTTACAACACAAAGCATTTACTAGAATTAATTGCTCGATAATTATTCCAAGGATTGAATAGAAAGTGATTTCATTGAATAAATACCTCAATTGATCTGAATTTAGGCAAATCTTGACGTTTGGTGTAGACTAAGAGGAGAACACCTATTAAGCGGACACTTTTGACTCGAATATAATTCAATTGTTTGAACACTTTGTTGAATGACTCGACCCACGGCTCTGTGAACAGAATGTTGGACGGCCTCACCGCTACTTCTTGGAGACCCACCACATAGATATCGGCCAAAGTATTGGCGTTTCGGTCATCGATGCCGCCGGTCGTCGACTTGATGTTCAATAGTTGACTTAAATCACATTTTGGTAGCTCTCCCTTTATATTCCAGGTTATTAAGTAAACACTAACACAACAATGAGCACAAAATTACCACAAATCAAAGGAAGGCATCTTTTCTTACCTGAGGTCTGGCTTCACACGGATTTCGGAATTATTATTCATGGATTGCTCTGCAAGTAAATCGAAAGTGCCTTGCTTCAAATTGTTACTGTTTAATAGATTATCAGATTTTCGATTAGTCTTATGGTTATTATCACATTTTCCCAGTAATGCGATAATTGCCGTAAACTTCAATATGTTTTGCGAAACAAAACAATGCATTCAATTGATTGTTAAGTTTTGTTATAAAAGATGTGAATTAAATATAAACTTTCACAACTTGTTTGAAGAATTCAAACCATTTGACTTAAAAATAGATAACTTTGAATATCAAGGATTAAAATCTCTATAAAATACGGGTTTTAATGGCTTTTTATTAATGTATTTCTTGTTTTTATGTTAAGATAAGTCAAAATAACAGTTGAATTAAACGTTTGTATTGTTTTGTTGTTTGCCTTTTAAACGACAAACACATGACTCGAAAGTCAGTCTCAAAGGCATTACGTCAGACAAGAGTCACACATAAAATATGTTACAACAACTCATTCTTTAACGATAGAGTATTCATTAATACCTGGATTATTCTTATTTAAGTAAGTTATCTAATCTTATTTATAACTTAAATTCTTAAAAGCTTAAACCTAATAAGTTATTTATTAGTGATAATCAAATAATGTTCACTTGATAAATCAAGAATACATTTATCGATTAAATGAATTGTTTGAATTTATTAATCCCCGTTTTAGGTCCTAATACAGTCTTATCTCGATTTAAGAGACTCCTCGGTACAGCCAAAATTACTTCCTTAAATCGAATTTCCCTTATATCGAATAACTTTAACATGACATAGGAGCGATTGGTTCTCTAGAATTCTGTCTCTTATATCGAAATTCTCTTAAATTGAGATCGGACTGTACCGGATTATTCGTTTGTTTACATTTATTAGTTTGGTTGTTCTGGATTAAAACACTGCACTTACAAAATATGTCATAATTGGATAAATACATTTTGCTAGCACAATAATAAGTTAATTGTTTTTATTTATTTGATTAGCAATTCATATTTTAGCTTACACACTACAGAGCAAACCCTTGCTATGATAGTCTAGGATTAAGACTTGCTTCGACAAGTAAAGGAGGGAACATGGCGACATCTTATGGGAATGAGCAAGTCAAAAACACAATATCAAAATGGTATCTTGCATAGAACCACTACATTTGTTTACCAATATAAAAGTAATCAAATATATGTAATTTTGTGAGACCCCTATTTCTAAACTGTAACGTTATATACGTACCAATTGTTTACATTTACACCGATTTTGATATAAATAAAATTAGGTTTAAGTGAATACAAAATTAAATGTTTACTCAATTATAATGAAATATTCTGATAAAGACAAAGTGCTCTGGGTTAAGATGCACTCAAGAGGTCTAGGATTTTATGAAATTGCAACAGCATTTCAAAAACAAGACCCACTAAAGAGAAAACCTTGTTACAAAGTGGTCAAGAATGTGATCAAGAAGTTCGATAATTTTGGCTCGGTGCAAAACATTAAAAATTTTAAGCCGGGTAATAAACTCACTTCTGATAATGAAATAGACATTCTTGCATATGTCCAGGTAATATCGAATACTCATATTAAGTTCCTTTTAAATCTAACACTGATTAAAAATTAAATCTAGTTAAATGATCGTTTGTCTATCAAAAAATTGGCGCAATCTAGTCCATTTTGTGTAAAAACGATTCGCAAGGTTTTGAAAAAATATAAATATAAACCTAAACTTGCAAAAGCCACAAATAAAGAGAAAGTGAAATCACCCCAACTATCTAAAGAACTTTTATCCTAGGTAAAAGAGGCTTAAATGATATAACTCTGTATAGAATTAAAAGGCAATCATTTCCAACAAAAATTGTATTTTTTTCTCATATTTTGTTTAATATTTGTGTTAATAAATATATGTTTATTACCGAGTTTCTACTGTACCTGTCTCATAAGGTGATGACGTGTTCCCTCACTTGATGGTAAAGCTCTTGGATCAATAAAAACCAGTTGTAATTCAATACAATTCAAGTTTGCTTTAAAAGTGACTAAATTTAATTTTTCATTTTTATATTGCTCACATACTTTCCTTAGTTAAACTTGGTTAAAATTAGACTTCAATTCTAATTAAGGAATAACGAGGAAAAGTTAACCATATGTAATTAATGAGCATGACACTTCTAATTACAGTAACATTTATTGTTTAAAATTTTTAGTTGACATTTATTTGAACAATAATTTTATAAATTATTCAATTCATTCAATTCCTCTTTGATTTCCTTAAGTTTTTCGTTTACTTCTAATAATTGGTCGAAGTATTTGCCGGTAATTATAATGAGGAATGAAAAGCCTCGGAATAACTCTGAGTTTATTCTGATGTCGGCAAAGGCTGCGCCCACACCACCAGCCTCTATAATGGCCTCCCCTCCCTGACCATCACGTCTGGCATCAATTACTGCAATACCAGTGATAACCGCTCTCTTAAGAAATTGACAATTTTTAGGCGGATATGAAATCAATTCAGATCTGCGAACAAATGGCTGGAAATTCCTCGATATTATCTGTTGATAGAGGATAGTGTCGCCCACATCAGGGATTCCCATGATCAGGTTGTGTGCCCTTAAATCAGCAGAGTCACTTGCAAGAATACGCCAGAGCTGTTTCACATCACTTCCGCCTTTGAATCTCAATATCTCATCAATGAATGAATTCGACATTTGTTTCAAACAATTTTTTAATAGTTTATAAAATGAGAATAATTTTGAAACTGAAGTGAATTATCTCTAAATTAATATTTGTTTGAAATGATTGACAACTTATGCAAATGTTTGCGATCGTAATCGAAAGCAAAATTCGCCTGAATTTAGTCATTCTCTTGCAAATTGTACATGTACAAAACAAATACTTTAGTTCCATAAATAAAATTAACAAATTATATTAGGGATTTTAATTTTATTAAATTAACAAGCATATTTTAATGAGCATAATAATAATAATAATAATAATCAATAATCATTTATTCTTGAGCCAATTCATTATATTTCTTAGCGAAGTCGTCCTCATCAGTATATTTGCCAATTATTATGATTGTAAAGGAATAGCCTCTAAACCACTGCGACTGCAGTTTTATGTCGACAAAACTGGCGCCAATACCCCCGTCCAAAATGCAAGCCTCTCCTCCCATTCCAGTTTTCTTTGCGTCAATGATAGCAATGCCAGTAATCATAGCCTTACGCAATCCATGGTTACATTTGGGCGGGTAGTTAACAATCTCTGAGCGCCAAATAAATGGCTTACTCTCGACCGACCGCTGCTGATAGAATAGTATGGTGTCCCCCAACTCTGGCACTCGCATTACATTGGAGTTCTCGAAACGGCTTTCATGGGCCGACTTCGCAATGATTTCCCACAATTCTCTCATCTCCTGAATGACATCACAATTGAACTGTTTCTCAACAATTGCCAATTCTTTGAGCTCTTTCGTGAACTTCAGTGTTTGCGGAGGCCTCACATCCCGGTTGAGAGTGGCTTGGGGTTGGGGCTTCATATCTTTAACCTCTTTATCCCTGGTCACAACCTTTTCTATGTTTTCCATAAGAACTGATCCAATCGTTTATTATTAAAATATTTGAAACACAGTTTTAATGTATTAAAACTGTTTAAATGTTTGACTACTAATCAAAAATTCAGATGTTTTGCTATTCGTGTGAATCAAAACAAATAATAGCCTTGTTTAATTATAAATCAATAAACAAGCATTTGTCACAAAATTTATGCGGCAAGATCGTTTATTTTAATGATTACCTGGAAGATGATTTAAATTTGATAAACATTTACTAGTTAATTATCTTTTTCACTGTTTCATATTGAGCAATGCTTCACCAATCTCACGTTAAGTTTATGATTAAGGACAGAAATTGATTATCCTGAAATAATTATATATTTATTGAGCCGGTAACGTTTTCTAAAAAATTTATTTCTGTTCTTCCATTTGGTATAAAATAATTCAATTATTAATAAAACAAATGCAAAATAATGGCAACAAATCGAAACAATAACGATAACAAAGAAGTGTTCAAAACTTAATGGACTATATTGGTACTTTACATGCCAATAATCACTCTGGTAAAAGTTTTTTCTGTCTTTATTATTCAGGAAAATAGATTCTTCTGTCCAAAACCCATAGACTCCGCTTTCAGTTAATCTTGTAAGTCTAGGGTGCAAATAAACTTACAAAGGAATTTGTTAGTGCAAGGTGATTACTTACATTTTATTGATAACCATTGTTTGATTTTGATCGATATTTTGAGTTAGTGGTAGAAAGTAAGGCAAAATTAACTGATTTTGTTTGGATCGATATAAATTTGGATAGTTGTGTAGTTGTGTTGCAAAATGATAATCCAGATAAGCTTGGTCACTCACTAAAGCAACCTCACCATTGTTTATTTTAGTAAAAAGATTATGCTCCCATTCTTGTTGGGCATTGTTCTCAGGGTTCTCAGCTGTAGTTCTGTTGAGAAATTGATCATGGTATGGCTCTAATGGATCTTTAAAATATTCGACGGGATTTTCGCCGTCAAACATAATTATATCTAGAGCACTTTCGGCTAAATCTTTGATTGAATCGATTGTTTTATAGGGTCTGGCGTATACCAAGAAAGAAAGCAATGCTCCCGAGAAAGCACTGGTGAATATGATAGCTGTAAAGTACCAAATCATGATAATTGGTGCTCGGTAATCACTTTTATCAAATCTCTTTATATTTTGCCTCAAAGAAATAGCAATGAAGTCAATGAAAATGGACTGTTCCTCACTTTCCCTCAGATTCTCATTTAATGACCAAAAATAATGACAGATAAATGTGACCATAAAATAAAGAATTATTAACCCGAACCATATTTCGGGACTAAATATTCGCATCAATCGGATCATAGGAATAGCTGATGGACTCTTAGCCGACAATATGCTCAGTGTTGAGATGTCTCCGATAACTCGACTTAGAATCACATTATACTCAACTTTAGGGTCACTCAAACTCATTGGCGGGAATAGAGTCAAAATTATATGAAGTGATTTGTTATAAATTAATTCAACCGGAATGAATTCTTCAGTTGTATCATCCACATACGTTAGACTTGATATTACCAAAATAGTTAGTAAGTTAAAATGTCAAATTAAATATTTCAATTACCTTGCATTTAGACCTCTTGACATTTCAATGAGAGCACTGAATAATGGTCCACATATTCGGAACTCCTTGTTTACATCAATAAATGGTTGCCAGAACTCAATTGTGAACTTCAAGTTATCCAAAGCCTGAGTTTTGTTGTCACGGAAAAAGGTGACAGGCACTTCTGGCGTAAAATTATAAGTATCTCTGCATATCATTTTTAACTAACCATACTCTTTGTTTGAAAAATAATTTCTTTCTTTTGTGAAACTAATTCGACATTTTTTCATTAAATGTCAAATTCATATCAAAACAGAAAAACAATTATTATGTGAAAATCGATGAAACATTTCTTCAGATGCCAACAAAATATAACACAAATTATATATGAATTTCATTTACTCACAAAACCAATCATTAAAGTCAAGAAATTCCATGAAATCTAACATATTATCATGCAGATTTGATGGCCAATAGTGCTATTGATTTATAAATATTCAATTAAGGCAATCATTATGGGATGACTTGTCGTTAATTATATGAAAGTCTTAATGAATGCAATAATGCTTTTGACAAAAAAATATCGAATATTTCGTATTCAGTAAACACATTATTTGCAATAATATTAAACATTGAATAATACATTTATCTTTGCATAATTTCACCAAGTTGGGACTGCATTTCAAGGTGTGTGAAACAAATGTGCAAAATACAAACTTGTAAAAACAAACTCTTAATTAGAGAATTCAAATAATAACAAGCAATAGTTTAGTATAAAACTGGCTACTTCTTAGATTTTATAAGACCTAACTATATGAAATTATACTGAATATTCGTGCAACAAGCGTGAAGGTGAAAATAAACAAATGTGAAATTAGCTCTTTTTATTATTCTAGGCTTGGTTTTGCTTTCATTGAAGCAAGACAAATTGTGAAATATAATGCGAATATAAGCAAAAATAAGTGTATTCCTATAAAATTATAATTTATGAAAATTGGGCATAACTGAGCATTATTAAATATCGTAACATTTATTTTTAGAACAAAATGCATCAATTAACCAGTTCAAGGTACCAGTTTAAATCCCAAGGTTAATTGAAATAATAGTTTTGGAACATTTATTCAAATAAAATTGATTTTTACAATTAATGATCAGAAAAAGTTTCGGACTCTATTGAGCTGTATATTAATGGGAGAAATTTAAATAATTATGGTAATTTTTTATTTGTAGCAACACATAAATACCGGGAGAATAATGATCCAGTAAAGGACCAATAGCATGGGCAAAGTTGAGACGATGAAAAATTCATAAAACAAAAAGTTTTCTGATGAATATTGTTTTGAATAAATGTTTAAAAATTGCGAGGAATTCATCGATCACTTTTTAATTTAAAACTTTGCTCTAGTTAAGTTTACAGTAAAGTTTGATAATGCATAATGTTATTATCAGAAATACTAGTATATTGAGTTGTAAGCGACACCAAAATTAAATAAATTTAGTAAGTTATTAATTTTTTCTACAAGTGTTAAACAATTGACATATTATTAATTTAATGAAAAATTGTTATAATGTTATATTTTGTTAAATTTTATAAGTTTTCTATTTATTGCCCATATTTTAGATAACAAATTAGTTATTTTCACATTTGCAAGAGCACTGAATTATGAAACACAAAATGTGCCGAAATACTCAATCAAGTAGGTGATTTAGTTATAATTTTTTCTTTGAAATAACATTTTTATTTGTCATAATGAGATCAAAGAATCAAAGATAAATTTTATTAAAGGAAAATGTGAAAGGGCAAAATTTGAATATGATACAAAATCAATTCGAAAATTTTATGACAACATTGCGGAATTTCGGTGCCTCTGTTACTTCCGGCCGCCATTTTATCTCATACTTGTAACCCCCTAAGTTTTGTAAATTTTAGTCCAAAAAATTCACCTCGAAAAGCCTGTGCATCCCTGGATTTTTCTATCTAGCGAAGTTCAATGATAGCTTATGAGTTAAAATGAAAAATCGAAAGCATAGTATAAAAATCTGCAACAATTGATATAATAATTAATTAAACTTAAATTAATGGTGTATTTTGTTTACCTTAAATGCATTTTGTGGAGTCATAAAGAAGTGGTTTCCACACGAAAAGCCTATCAAACGGTGTTTATTACTAACCCTTTCCATAAGTGATAAAAACTTTAGGGTAAAAAGTAAGACATTATTAGAGAGGTTTTAACTTGAATATTACCTTAAGTTTCAATATGGGATCGGAATTGTGCTCCAATACAATCATTATTTTGAATACAATTTTATTAATTTTTTGAACTTCCTTGAATATGTGCGCCGCCAACAGATTAAGAGAGAACATGGACATTGTGCCCATGATGAATGTAATGGACAGCGCTATCGATAGAAAAAAGTTGAGATCTTCAAAAAGGATTTGTTGTAAAACTATAAGAATAAAAGGTGTGAACGAAAAAATAATGACCGAGTAGACTTTCATCCAAAAGTAATTTAAATTTGTAATAATTGCTAAGTTTTTGTGATACTTAGCCTGGATAACATCGATTGCTTTGCGAGTTTCCAGATTGAATTTGAGCATGGACAATGCATAATTATTATGGGATTTCATAAGGAGTATGCAATAAATTATAACAATAAGAAAATACTTGACCCCATGATAACACACAGAAGATCCATAGTAAACTAGTGGCCAGAATAATATTAGTGAGATCACTCCAAATTTGACAAGCTCATCCAATTCATATCGCAATATGAGCATTGAAATGCCCCACATTAGAAATGATGTTTTTATTAAAGTATCGCTCAATTTAATAAAGTCGTGAATTCTTTTGATTAGTTTAATGAATGGCTTAAGATATGTTTCACTGATTGACAATTGATTGATGGGTGAAATACCTTTGAGGACACGAATTATATTCAACCAATTCATATGTTTAGAGTCAGCCCTACTATACACAAAACATAGTCTTAAAGTTACTTGAGCAGTACACAATTGAATTAAATGAAAATATATGACGAGTCCCCCAAAGTTTTTAGTGAAATCAAAGTAATACTTAGTTATTGGTTTGGACGTAAGGGTTGACCACAGATAAAATGAAAGTCTTAGAAAATTGAACAGGTACATTGACATAATCAGGTAGTATCTCCATTTTCTTGCTTTCAAAAGTTTTTTATTATACATATCATTAGTATCGACACAATATTTGTAAATAAAGCCGTATTTATACAAACTTCGATCCAAATCTTTGATTGCAAGATAATCGGGCAAAATCTTATTGATGTTCAAAACATCTTCACTCAATTCAGAATTGATTCTCGATTTTCTAATTAAACAACTCATTATAAAATTGACAGCGAATGTAATATGTTGCTTATAAATATCTGCTAGTGTAATTACAAATGCTTTTGCAAGGTCTTCAATTATGATATAAAATCATAAAATCTATATTTACATAAAAATGCTAGATTCATTAATCTGAAAATCATTAGTTTATTTCTCGTGCGGTATAGATGTAATAGGGTGTCCCATTAATCATGACGCCTGCGTTTTTTGAATAACTTTTAAACGAAACAAGATAATTTGATTC
>JAQGCS010001083.1:0-15745 GCA_034702105.1 Fuscozetes fuscipes
GAGAGACCGCAACAAGTCTTCCATTTGATGGCAATCTCTCATCTCTTCACTCATTTAACCAAAATTTAATTAAAAGATAATTGTTTTGAAACTGCAGTCAATTCTTTAGTAAAACAAAAGTCATTCAAATGTTGTGTCAAAAGTGAACGCATGCGTCGATTCCAACACTTTTCAATTGAAACAAATTTTGTTTTCATTTAAGTCGAGACTTGTTTTATGTTTTATTTATTTTTTATAAATAGTTTTAATCTTAACTATGAACCAATCGATTGATGTGTTGAATGCGTTGAAGAAGACATCAAAGGGTCGCCTCAATTATGACAGACATTGGAAGGAAGAACGAAGAACTCAAGTGATTACCGCTTTTCTTGAAATCCTTGGTTCAAATTTATTTTATTTGATAGGAAATTATGAATGACATCAAACTGAAGACTTCTTCGCTGACCGTAAGCCCCAAATCACTTGAAATCTCTTTAAATGGAGTCAACAAAAGTAAAAGTTTTACTAAATATAAAGTTATCGAAAGTTCAACAAAAGATATGAGACATTCACTAAACGACTCTCAAAATGAAGACAAATATATCGATGAAAGGCATAAAAGTGTTCGCAACAACTCTTTTAGTCACAGAAACTCTTTTAATGATTCGGCCAATGATTTCGAACTAATCCTTTATGAGAAACGACGACAAGAGAGTGTCGCTGAAGAACTCAATAAAAAGAAACAACTGTTGGAATCAGAGTTCAAGAAATGTGAGGAAGAGTTCGACGAAGAAATGAAATTAATTCGACAAAAGTATGCGTTGGAAGCCATCAAAAGAATCAAATGTTTCGAAGAACACTATAAAGCTCTTAAAGAAAGTATTTTCACAAAACAACTCACTTTAGAGAACAACTCAGTGACCACTAATTGTAAACTAAAGGAAATTGAAAGCAAACACCAACTCTTAGTTGAAGAACAGCATCGAAAACAAATTGAGAGCAAAAGAAAACACATTTTAGTCATAAGGAACGAGGTCGATTCTGTGGTCAACACTTGTCTCAAATTGTATCAGTCCTTAGAAAATGATGAGAAAAATATTCAATACTTTCATATTCTTAAACAAGATTTGAATTCAATGATCGGTTTTCTTCAGAACATTGATCTTCTCTTAAATAAACCGGATCTGAATGACTCGCATGTATCTAATGTTCACAATTTTAAATTAGAAATCATTCGACTCAAAGAAAAATTAATGTCAGAATTGGAACAATTAAAGAAAAACATTCACAACACAAACACATCGCAACCAATTGTTGACAATAACAAAGCACACAATCCAGTGGTTCCCACAACTAATTCTATGTCAAAATTTGTGGAAACCAATGCATTAAAAGACTTTTTGAAGTTACAAAAGATTTCTAATGATTTTGAGAACTCTTTCCATCAGTTTGTGAGTGCAGTCAATTGTAAGCAAAAGAAAAATGAATTGCAGTTATTTGTGAAGACCACTATCAACACCATATCCAGTGAATCAGTTGATCACATCAAAGACAAATTGAATCGTTTGACTCAACTATTTAGTGAAAAGGAAGTCGAATATGGCGGTAAAAGAATCAAGTGCAGTTCAAAGGATGGTTCGCTTTCTTTCTGCATAAGTTTGGCCACAAAGATGTTTATCGTTAGTCTTTAGGACATTATATGAATTTTATTTAATTGTTTTTATTTTTCAGAGCGTTAGCACCAAACAGAAGGACATCGCACTAACAATGGCTCCAATTATTGTTCTCTTGTGGTCTCGTTTCCCCACATTTGGTCAGATTTTTTTGGCTCAAATGCAAGAGAAGTGTCCATATTTAGTGCCCTATTACCCAGAAAAAAGTTCGGATGATAGTGAAAGCAATTATCTGATCGCATGTGGATATACTATAGCCAAAGATGGGACACAAGAATCAGAAGATTCATTTTTGAATCGAATGAGAGCTATGGTTAAACTCTATGCGGCTATCATTCAGTCTAACGTAGAATGTGGTCATCCGCACAGTTTAAAGTATGGCTGGATTTGGACGTCAAGGCTACTTAATCTGGAGCCCAGACCTGCAATAACTGCAGCCGTTTTGGAGGCATTTCTTTCAATTATTTCTCATAGATTTTATCGCTTTTATGGCAAACAATTCGGTAAAATAGTTGCTTTCATTCAAAATGATTACATAAAACGAATCGAAAGTGTGTCACAAAAAGGAACGAAACGGCAGTCTTTGGTCAAACTTCAAATGTTTATCGACGATCTGATCACTAAAATCAACCGTAGAGTTAATTTCATTCAATTAATGCCCGAGGGAGTTATTCCCGATTATTTCTTTAGCACATCCTATAGTCATAGCCGTGGATTTTCTTTCAATAGTTGATAGTTTAAATGCCAAACATTGTTATCAAATGAATATTTAAATGAAATAAATCGAATTATAGTTAAAAATATTTGTTGTAATTAAAGATTTGCTTGTAATGTCCTTGCTTCAATTCATTTTTAGTCAAATATTAAAACATTTGCGAACAGAAAACATTGATTTCCTCAAACGCATAGCACACGACTTACTCTAATTTAATATTTGATAATAATTTATCAATTTTTTTATTAATCAAAGTTTAATCATTTCCTTTAAAGAACTCATACAATGACTTCAAGTGTTTGAGATGTCTCTGAATTTTATGCCAATTTTGATGACATATTATTTTCGTTAATTAATATGAAATAAAATAAAATATAATTAATTTAATGGCATATTCTCAACGAATTCAAAATATAATGAAATGGTCCGCTTTGAGAGCTGACATTTGACCTGTGCAAAGGCTGTGTCAATCAGCCTACCGTAAAGTTCTCAGCACCAACATTCTATTTACTGACTTCAATTGTGAGAACTTTTAATAATAAGTTCTAAAAATTTGAAATTTTCGTCTTATTGTGAGAGAAGCTTAACATTTAAATTCTCATTACTTATAACGAGATTGTCATCAGTTTTTTGTCCACTAAGTTATAGAGCTTTTAATGCAATATTATTAATAATGTAATATATTTCTTTAACCTCAACTGTGTGACAAATAATTTACCTTTCTCTATTATTTGGAATATTTTCTACGCTTCCGATCCAATTCTGAACTAAACAATTAAAAGAGCAATAACATTTTATACATTTTACATATTAAAGTAGAATTTCATTCAATAAGTGCAATGATTTATTAAAATTCATTTTTGACAAGTTTTTGATGTTAAAGAGAAAACCTAAATGACTCAGTTTACATATTCAAACTATTTGATGGCACTATTAATATCAGTTAATCCAGAATTAAAAGATCGAAAATCATGTGACCGAAAAAGAATTGACAAAAGAAAAAATTTGATTTAATAATCAAGCTTAGTCATTTTAATTAATTAGTAACAATTATGTATTTCATTACATTTGTGAAATAATTGTAGTATAGTTTTGTCGGACACCCAACCAACCCGCCCACCCCCTATGAAATTATGCCTTACGAGAGGGATGTGATTGGTCTATGGAAATGTGAACTTCACAAAACACTATACTAACCTAATTAAACCTATTCTTACCTAACAATACACATATTTGATTGAGCATGGGATTTTTCTTAAACTTGCCTAAAGTGGATATTTTTCGATCAAATGAGTGGTTCCCCATTTTATTAATTTTTGTCCTTAATGTTAGTTTTATTATTATTGTTATAATAAAATTGATAGAAAATAAATTTGCAAAATTTATGAACATTTGTTATTTAAAGAATGTCATTTGTTATTTGAAGAGTAGACTCAACTGGCTCTTCAAATAGTGACTAATTATGAAAAATTACATTATCTAGTCCACTTTATCTTAGTTTTATTGTGAGCTAAAGCAAAAGTTGGAACGCCTGGGCCTTTATCTCGAATTTCTTAATGTTTATCTAACATTAACTGCAATACAATTAATATTCAAAGTAAACGCAATAAGTCTATGCACTGAATGCAAATATTTTGGAAACTCTTTGATAAAACATTTATTTTCGTCAATTGAATCAAAGCTAAAAATAATTGTTTAGACATTCAGTTGTCAATTATGCCATCATTTGTATTTCAAATTACTTTTGAATTCTTGTCAAACATCTCTTATTTATGATAATTAACTCGAATAAACTTAACAAGCATAAATTTGCTTTGCTGCACTAATTAAATTAAATGGCCTAGACGCATATTAATATTAATTTTCAGTTTAAATGAGAAATAATAGCTCATATTGTAATAATTGAAGTAGCTGAATTATTCTACTCTTAAAGACTTTCTATTGAACTGATTTTGTAAATATTTATCTGAAGTTCTTTCATTTTGAAATACATTCAATTTTTGAACAATAAATTAATTTATATGCACTAAAAGTGTTTACAAAGTAAGGAAAGAGTGTGCATGGTCTGCTGAATGCACTTAATTTGAATTCATGACTCAAATTATATAGTTTTTATTATCCCTAAAGTAGTTTTGAAAACATGAAAAATAAATCAAAAGTTTCCAAAATTAGCCACAAAATGACAAAAAACAATTTCTAACTGTTAAATATCATGCAAAAACCTCTGTAGAATTTAAAGCAAGCAGAAAGCCACGAAGATTTTCACTTTAGATTCAGTCAAGAATAAGAAACATTTTTGAATTATATATAATGTTGACTCTTGTTTTAGTCTAATCTGAAATAAAGACATTTCATTAAATAATTTCTTTAGAAAAAAACGTATAATTTGTTAGAAATCGAAGAGAAATAACATATTAACTAATAATCGATTCTATAGTTTATCAAAACTCATTTTTTAATAGAGTGACCAACTTTTTAATTTTGGATTTACGTCTTCTCTACAGTTTCATGTATGAAACGGGTATGCAGTTGTTTTATTCCGACAAGGAGATTGAGTTACAGTTTACCATCTTTATTTAAAGATTTATTCACGATTCAATATAATACATTCAATATAATACATTCAATATAATATATGGCTAAATATGTTAATATTTGATTTATATCTTATTATTAAACAGATAAATATCTGAATTTAATGATAATCTTTCTGTTGTTGCCCTATCTGTGCGAACCTTTGCTCTCAACATATTGCACTCAGCATTGCCCAAGTGGCATTCAAAAAACAAACTGTATAGTGATTGCATGCACTGAACACTACAGCAGAGGTATATCCAAAATTATATTAAACAATTTGAAACAAAAATTGATTTTTATAAACTTGTGCTCAAAGTTATCACTCATTCGTGAGATTTAGTAAAATATGAGTTTCATCAAAATCGATAATAAAGAAAAAGGAGATTAGTGATTGTCGTACTGTGTGTCCAAAATAGGTTTACCACAATTCTGATTAAGATTTGCATATGATATCAGATAGGGCTTAAATCTTTGCACGTATTTAATGCTAAACTTTGAACCCAACAGAGAATTGGGGTAAACCTATTTTGGACACATTGTATAACTTATATCGTATAAGAAGTTCTTATACGAACGCTTATATCTGAAGATGTATACTTGTAAAAACTGAATTTATGCAAAGCCAACAATTGGTCAAGTTAAAACCGAACAATTTTCACACTAACTTTGAACTATACTTCATTTGTAAGAATATTGTGATCACTCTATTTATTATGTGTTAACTATAACTATAACTGATTAGACTTTAATGTCTAAACTTTAGACCAATTAATGACAAATCAGATAATTGTTATCACAAATGAAGTATAGTTCAGTCGATACACAGGAAAAAAGTTTCGCATATAATGACCATAATTAGCATAATTAGAGGTACTCTTTCAACTTGTCATTTCCAGTAATTGAATACAACTTTGAAAGAACTTCAAATCATTGTAAACCTTGAACTGAGAAACTTATTATAATAGTTTCAAAACAATATAAAATGTTTATTACCCCCAAAAGTACAGCACTGGCGCTACACATCTCGCAAATAACTAAAAAGAGTCTTAAATCCCACGAAATAATGTTTGCAATACTTTGATTTGAACTCAAGGGTTAACAAATACATTATAAGTACTTAGTGTTAGTAACACCTCTCTCTCTCTCTCTCTCTCTCTCTCTCTCTCTCTCTCTCTCTCTCTCTCTCTCTCTAACGCCAAAAAATGTCCTACACCAAAATCCATATAGAGGGTCGGGAGTGAGGGGAATCTGTAGTGAGTGCCCAGTGGTCCAGTTCGGACTCTACAAGAGATCGACTTTTCGATTATTAAATTCTTTGACATCGAATACTATTGAAAGCAATAGAAAGTATTCCAAATGTTTGGGTGTTTAGTGAAAAAAGAACAGAAATCTTTCACATTTAGCATTTTCAACAATTTATTTGTAATAATTATGTTAACAGTTCATAAAACACCATTGGGAAAAAAGTAAAATAAAAACCTTGCTTGCATATTGTCTCAGTTAATCTAAAAGATTAAAGTACTCATGAATTTCCTTTATTTTGATAAATGGTTGTCTCACACATGTTTCAAAGGTAAAACTAATTACTAACTACAAAGGAAAAACTAAATATGGGCATTTTTAGTTATTGCATCACATGGTGAGGATTTAACAAAACTGTACGAGTTGTTCAATGAAATGTTCTTGAACATGTGTCTCATTTTTGTAATATAATATGCATGTAGTCCTTCGATATTTGAAACAAAGCAAATGGCATTTTAAAGAATATTTGTGACGAATTATTGCCTCAATTATTCCATGTCTGCCCTAAGTCTGAGGGGAAGGGCCTGAGCTTTGCCTCTATCGGTGACTTCAACTTATTTTGTGAGAATGTCTGACATCTAATCTGATGAAACGAAAGGCAAATATCACTCAATGCTATACATTGTACTGAAGACAAAAACGATAGAAATAAAGATCCCCTCAAAAGATGGTTTGTCTGAGAGGGAAGCTGTGAGGGAGTGTCGACTCACTTGACATTTGCCAATTCCAGTGTTTTTCGCAATTCAAATATATAGTCAAATATATTCTCCAATTAGTCTAACATTTGATTGAAAATGTAATTATTTGTGAGGTATTGCGAAACAATGAAAAAAGTGATCCTTTAATTGAATTCAATAAAAAGAGAATCATTGAGAAACTGGTTTGCGACGACATGATCTTGCTAAATTCTAATGCCATGCCAACGACAAGTTCAGAATAACTTTTATTGAATGAATCAAAGTTAATAGAGTGTAATAGCGAGTAAAATATGAGTGCTGTGCGAATAGCAATTGGATTTAAAGCAAATTTGGGCCAATAGTGAGCACTGGTAGTCACATGTGTGCGGTTTGGTGTGTTTGAGAGAGTTGGTGCCGCCGCACAGTCCTCTCATGAAGGTTGTGGAAACAGCATGTATTTGCCAGTGCTGTGTTGTGTGCAGTGTATCCTCACATTTGTTACATCATCCAAACGGTTTGTCCTTCAAAGTCATTGAGCTTTAATTCGCTCCGAACTACAAAATACAAGTTTCCTATCTGTGCTTCAAATGTGAAAAAGGCATTCAGAAGACCACAAGAAGATCCCATTCAATGCATGTCTTATTTTTCTATTAAGTTTGTTCATTAAATAATTGCAAATAATTATTAGTTTTAATCGATATTGAATTGCAAGACGTGTTTTGTTTATTTGTTCGCATTTCTAAGCATTTGTCCTTTTCTTTGAGAAACTGTTATACAATTGAATTTCAAATATATTTTTAGTGATAATAATCTCAACATTTGTTTCAAAAGTTATATAAAATCATAAGAAATAGTTATGACTTTAGAGCAAAATAATGATAACGAAGACATTATTAGTGAATCAAACAAACAATCAAAAGACGAAGAATCAAAACAGTCGTCTTCCGCCACCGACCAGGAGTTCATATTCATCCACGACACCGGATTCAATGTACAAATACAATGTCCCGGTTTGGAGGCCTTCGAAATTCAGGTCTGTTTGCATTTGTCTTACCAACAGCTGATCCAACTATTAATTGCCCGCAATATTTGTTTGCAAAATATATGACCGATAGGTCAGTGCAATGGAATTGGTACAAGAGATACATCACTTGCTGATGGATAGGGAAGACACATGTCATCGGACGTGCTTTTCTCTCCAATTGGATGGAATCACTTTAGACAACTTCACTGAACTTAAAAACATTGAAGGTCTCAAAGAAGGCTCTGTCATCAAAGTCATAGAAGAGCCGTATACTGTCCGCGAGGCACGAATCCACTTAAGACATGTTCGCGATTTGCTTAAATCATTGGATCCGTCCGATGCTTACAATGGATTAGATTTGAATTCTCTTTCATTCGTCAATACTATCTCTCAGTCAGAAATTTCGGGTTTGTTTCTCATATTCCCGAAAGTATCACAATTTCTAACTTTGAGTTATTTTTCGCTTCCAGAGAAGAAGAGAGTAATGCGAACCGATTCGGTCGACTGCACGCCTCCCGACTATATACTACCCGGAAGTAAAGACAGACAATTGCTTCCATTGCAGCCGCAAAGCAAAGAAAAAGTGAGAATTATTTCGATTTCTTAACGGAAAATATTTATCGGAATTTGTTTGCAAAGGGACCGACAGCTCTTAAGGTGTTGACAGCCAGTGGGTGGAACCCGCCTCCCGGCACACGTAAACTTCACGGAGATTTGATGTATTTGTATGTAATAAGTTTGGAGGACAAGAGGTATCACATAACCTCATCCACGCGAGGCTTTTATGTCAACGAATCCACTGAAGAGGAGTTTAATCCAAAGCCGGCGAACCCTAAAGTAGTTTATCACTCACTCATTGATTTACTCAATCAAATTAGTGCTACATTTAAACGCAATTTCGCTTTAATTCAACGCAAAAGACATCAAAGACATCCCTACGAAAGGGTCGCCACTCCTTATCAAATGTACTCCTGGACAGCCCCACATCTCGAACATACCATTGATTCCATTAGAGCTGAAGATGCCTTTTCTTCCAAACTTGGATATGAGGAGCACATTCCCGGGCAAACTCGTGACTGGAATGAAGAGCTACAGACAACTCGAGAACTTAGACGCAAAACACTTCCCGAGCGATTGCTCAGAGAGAGGGCTATTTTCAAAGTTCACAGCGATTTCATCGCCGCTGCCAGTCGTGGAGCGGTTGCTGTCATCGATGGTAATGTGATTGCCATAAATCCGGGCGAAGAGACCAAGATGCAAATGTTTATTTGGAATAACATATTCTTCAGCCTCGGCTTCGATGTTCGCGACCACTACAAAGAGTTAGGCGGAGACGCCGCTGCTTTTGCTGCTCCAACCAATGACTTACAAGGGGTCAAAGCCTACAGTGCCATCGATGTCGAAGGTCTCTACACATTAGGGACAGCTGTAATCGATTATAAGGGTTATCGCGTAACCGCTCAGAGCATTATACCGGGTATTTTAGAGAGAGAACAGGAACAGTCAGTAGTTTATGGCTCAGTAGACTTCGGCAAAACTGTGGTCACTCATTCAAAGTACCTAGAACTGCTCAACAAAGCAGCTCAAGTCCTAAAAATACTGCCGCACAAAGTAGTTAATGAAAACGGCGAAGAAATCGAAATTTGCTCTTCAGTTGAGTGCAAAGGAATTATTGGAAACGATGGCAGACATTATATTCTTGATTTATTGCGTACTTTCCCTCCCGACCCAAACTATCTGATCATTGAAAATGAAGAGTTGAGTAAAGAAGTGAAAGCAATGGGATATCCTAAACAACATAAACACAAACTTAGTTGTCTGCGGCAGGAATTGGTGGACGCCTTCTTTGAAGCCCGATATATGATGTTCATTAAATTAGCGGCTTTTCATTTGCAACAAATGGGTTTGAGAAACCTCAGGGAACAGGAAATCAAAAGCAAAGCCATCGAACTCAATGACAATAATGACATTGAGATGACTGAAACGGATCCAAAAGATACTATTAATGAAGATTTCAAAGAAAATCAAAATCCACTGCAAGAGAAAAAAGATAATAAAAGCGGAGAAGAAGCAGAAAATTATAAGAAAATTGTTGAGTCGTTTACTACTGGAGACAAATCTGATATCGACAGCACCAAAGAAATTGTTCGAAAGGCCGCCCAATCTGTCGGTTCACTCAATGATAATGAATTTGATATCAGATTCAATCCCGACGTCTTCTCTCCTGGTGTTAAACACTTCGACCCAACCGGAGAAACGCTCAAAAAACAGATACAACTTGTGAAGGATGCGGCTGAGTTCTTATTGACTGTTCAAATCCCTGCCTTTGTAAGAAAGATCATAATTTGTTAAGAGTATTAATAGTTTCCTTTTATAGATTAGAGATTCTTTAGAGCACACGACTACACCTTTTGATGGGCTGACACTCTCGGAAGCTCTTCACAGCAGAGGAATCAATATTCGATATTTGGGTAAAATCGCTGAACTCTTGGTTCCTCACAAACCTCTCGAATATCTTCATGTAATTAATTGTATGATTTTGTGGTATATTTTTAAGTATTGATATCTGCAGAGTATTGTCATCAGTGAATTGATGTGTCGGTCAGCCAAACATATCTTCGCAAACTATATTCAGGGCATAGAAATGATGAGTTTGTCGGCTGCTGTCAGCCATTTCTTGAACTGTTTCCTGTCTTCGTGTTCATCCCTTCCTCAGCCATCAACCAATGATGAACTTCAGTTCAGACAATCGCGCCGTAAAAATAAGCGTAAAAGCCGTCAAAATCTGATCGGTTCTCAGGACAACAACGAATGGGTAAATCTCTCGCATAAGTCTTTTTGGAGTAGTCTTCGAAATGAAATGGAATCATATTACGGCTATTCTCTTAACTCGGATTCAATGGACAGTTGTATTGAAAGCCATAATTTGCAGAAAATCTCAATTTTGCGTTTGTTCTGCATCCGAACGGGTATTCAACTTCTACTTCGTGAATACCATTTCGACCACAAGACACGGCCTACTTTTTGCGATGAAGACATATTGAATATGTTTCCAGTGGTCAAACACATCCATCCGCGCGCTTCTGATGCCTATAATTTTTATACTACGGGTCAGAGTAAGATTCAAAACGGTTACCTCAAAGATGGTTATGAACTGATAAACGAAGCGCTCAATCTATTGAACAATGTTTATGGAGCGATGCATCCGGAAATCGCTCAGTGCCTCAGAATGTTAGCCCGACTCAACTACATCATGGGTGACTATGCAGAGGCCATTTCTTTCCAACAGAAGGCTGTCTTAATGAGCGAGAAAGTCAATGGCATCGATCATCCCTACACTATCACTGAATACGTGAGTTATTTACTTTAGTTCAAACGTTTTGTTGACAAATGACTAATTGAGAGATTTTTTGTCTTTTAGACTCATTTAGCACTCTATTGTTTCGCCAGTTCCCAAGTGTCGACTTCATTAAAATTTTTATATCGGGCCCGATATCTGCTATCTTTGATTTGTGGAGAGAATCACCCGGAAATGGCTATTCTTGATGTGAGTTCAATGATGTGTTGAGTTGAACTCAACTGATAATCATTTGTCGAAAATTCAGAGTAATATCGGTTTAATACTTCATGCGGTCGGAGAATACGAGTTATCCCTTCGTTTCCTCGAAAATGCATTGAAACTGAATTTGCGTTATTTCGGAACCAAAAGCCTTAAAGTGGCGGTCAGTTATCATTTGGTGGCGCGAACCCAGTCCTGTATGGGAGACTTTAGAGGGGCCTTACATTACGAAAAGGAAACGTTTGCCATTTATAGACAGCAATTGGGCGAAGAACACGACAAAACTAAAGAGAGCTCAGAATGCTTAAGACATTTGACACAACAAGCAGTGGTTTTACAAAAGAAAATGAATGAGATATACAAGGGCAATTCAACTGCTGTCATACCTCCGATCCAAATCCAACCCCCTTCAGTCAGCTCAGTGCTTGATATGCTCAACATAATCAACGGAATCCTTTTTGTCCAACTCAGGTATTATTCAAACAGTTGTTTAGTCCGTTAGTATCTAATCGTATGTGTTCTTAGCTCTCAAGAAGTGGAAAGCCTTAAAGGAGAGTTCGCTAACTCTAAGATAAATTCCTTAGAGAATGGCACTAAAAAGAGCGCTCAAACCAATGGATTGTCGTCTGATTTCGATTTTGTTACGGAAAACAACGAAATCAATAGTAAGCAGTCAGTGATCACTAACTGAACGATAATTTTGTGCACAAATGTCACCACTTTTTACAAAAATATATTTTCGTTTTTTTGTGCAAAACTTATACAACGAATACATTGTGTGAACACTATTAGTAATAATTAATTTAGTCTCAAATTATTGTTAGGTTATTAGGTTTGCAATTATATTAGAATATATTATATTATAATTTGTAATTTAGGTCAACTCTTATATCAATTGATTCACTCTTAGAGTACTTTGAAATTGTTTTCTATATTGTAGTTAAAAGTATCAGTTTTTTCACTGAATCACTATTTTTTGACATAATTTCGATTGTTTTGCAAAATGTGTGTTGAAGTGTAATAATTACACCTTTTTTAGGATTTGAGTCTTGTTTAATCTCTCAGGTGAAGTATAGTTTATCTAATTTGATGATAGCTTTTGATTTTAAATCTTCGAATGATTTGATATTATTTTGAATGCAATACAAAACACTTATTAGTTTCAAAATATAATAATCAGAATTTGTTTTGTTATTTCTATTGATTTGAACACTAAATCAATAGTAAAATATAGTTATCCAATAGATTCAGCGCCAAATTTTTGGTGAATTAGCTTTAAGTCTTAAATCGTTACTTAATTTAAAGCCAATAAATTGAATGATATGTTTGGACCGAAATATTCATTATTAGTGTTGGAAATCATTTATTAGTTATTGATTTATAAAAATTATATAATCTTTAGATTTGCCAAAACTAATGCATTAATGCTCTGCCATTAAAAACAATCATTTATTTCACAAAATATTTGTTCACTTTATTTCATGGATGAAATGTCACAAATTTACTCAAATAGTATGACATCTCTTCTCATTTATTTCCATTTTCTCTGTTTTATGAGAAAACTCTTGAATTGTGTTTATATTGAAGTGTTGGTGAGTCTACTCTCTGCGATCTCTCTATCAGTTCCAGAGTGATAATATTTTGGCGCCAATTCTGTCAACCATTTGGAATCAATTGGTGTCAGATCTCTCATAAACTGTTGGGATGTGTGCAAGACTTCAGTGAACACTACGTGTTTGGGAGGTCTGGGCATTGTATACAAAACAGAGTTCGGATGAATGTGAAGCTCGTGGTCTGTTCTAATCGTCCGATAAACACCTGACGGGTGATAGTAAGCGGCGTTTGCGAAAAATCCGCAGACAATAGCTTTACGAACGTTATCGACATCTGAAGTCGATTTCCATTTGATATGCATTCGATTGGCCACTGACTCGAGTCTACTCCTGAGCTCTACGGCTCTCAATAAGGCCTTATAATTGAGGTAATTCTTGTCAGTCCAAGATCTCACTTTACCATATTTGATAAACAGGTTATAAATATTAAGGTGAGTAATGAGATCCCCTTCTTCAACACTCAACGAATGTTTGGCCCGTCGGGCCTGAATAGAACGCTGGCCACTAGCTGGCTGTGTAAATATATTCTGAACTTGGAGAATTGCACATATAGTCAGAGCCTCGATACTACAACCGAATAATTGTGACGAATATAGCATTTTTGTGAGCATTGGATGCAACGGAAACTCAGCCATTTGTAGTCCGAATGGTTGAGTCAAAGCTCCCGAATCGTCGATTGCTTCCAAAGCATACAACAAATCCAGTGCTCTCACGACGTGCTGTTCGGGTGGTTCTGAAATGAAGTCGAATTTCGCGATATTATTGATTCCGAGAGCTTTCAATTGTAGTATAACTGAAGCCAAACAACTTCTTTGGATTTCTGGTACACTAAAAGGCGATAACTTTTCATAATCTGCTTCAGTGTACAAACGGAATGCATTCCCCGGCCGTTCACGACCCGCACGACCGGCTCGTTGTTGAGCAGATGCCTGACTAATGGCAACGACTGCCAGAGAGTCAGTCGAAGTGTTTGGGTTATAAAAACGCATTTTCACAAAACCTGAGTCCACTATAAATGTTATATTGTTTATAGTGATTGACGTTTCGGCAATATTTGTGGCCACAATTACTTTGCGGACACTTTTTGGGAAGGTTTCGAACACTTTCATCTGATCATTAGATGGAAGGGACGCATACATCGGTAGGACAAACATCTTCTTAAACTTTTTGTCCTCTCTTTCTCTCAAACCTTTTGCATAGTCTTTAAGTATGGAAACTGCGGTCTCGACTTCTTCCTGACCGGTGAGGAATAGGAGAACATCTCCGAACTGATATTTTTCATGAATTTTAATAACAGTATTGACCGACTCTTTTACGTAATCAGCGATCGGACGCTCGCAGTAAAAGACATCCACCGGATGTGTTCGGCCCTCAATTGCAATCACATATGAGGTGTCTTTCGTTCGATCGCTGGTCTGATTGGCGTTAAAATACTCTCTGATAACCTGTACGTCAATAGTGGCCGAAGAAATAATAAGCTTAAGGTCCGGTCGTTTGCGGATAATCTTCTTGAGTAATGCCAACAAAATATCGGTATTTATGGTGCGTTCGTGCGCTTCGTCCACAACTACTGCACAATATTTGGTCAAAAGTGGATCAGACATGAGTTCGTTAACGAGAATGCCTTCTGTCATGAATTTGATTTTAGTTCGCTTTTTGTCGACACAGTCTTCGAATCTAATGGCATACCCCACTTCTTCCCCTAAATGACAATTACATTCCTGTGCCACTCGAGTGGCCAACGACACAGCAGCTACTCTTCTCGGCTCAGTTATACCGACCATCAATTGACCAGATTTAGAATCTGTGTTCTGACAGTACTTATCAGAAAGGAATTGAGGAATTTGTGTGCTTTTGCCGCAACCGGTCTGTCCGACCACTACTAAGGTCTGGTATTTGTCTAAAAGGTATTCGATGTGATCTCTTAACCGATAAATCGGAAGTCGTTTTCTCTGTTCTTCGACTGAAAGCCATTGGTTTTGATTGTAAACTAAACTAATGTTTTCATCACTTTTTTGTTGGTCTTCTGTTCTGTCTTCAGACAGATTGGATTCGACTAAACTTTTCGTGTATTTCACTCTTTTATTTGAATTCATTTCGAGGTTTAATAAAAATATATTACAAATAAAGTATCGCTTAAAACACTTTTTAAATGTTTTCACTCAAAATGTAAACAAATCAACACTTTTATCCTCAAATCAATTACGACATTTAGTGAATGCATCAATTTATTGACCATGGACCATTGGTCATTCCATACTCCTATTGATAACTTGTTCAGTATACTTGTTCAGTAGATATAAAACCATGATTAAACAAATTCATTGCAGTCGTGGTCTTTTGTTGCTTAGATTTTTATCTCTACTCTTGATCTGAGATGGAATTTAGGGTCGCTTCAAAAGTACCAACTTGGTACAAAGTATTCCATTCTGACCATGCATTCCAAGTGAGATAATCATTTATAGAATAGAGCATTATGTAGTTTTTATCAATGAATTCTTGTTGTATTTACTTCTGTATTCAATTAATATTAAATTTGTTTGGGCATAAACCTAAGAGTTACCAAGATTAATAACAAAAGATAAGAATTTTGGCCTTAAATAAATTGCTGTTAATGTATGTAAAG
>JAQGCS010001084.1:0-15742 GCA_034702105.1 Fuscozetes fuscipes
AGAGGTCGGGGCTCTCCATATGGTTGACTTAAACCGGGGTTTGACTTATATTGAGTTGACTTAAGGCGGGTTCTGACCGTAATAATGTCCACGAAATCATTTTTAAACCAGAAAAATTTATCTTTATTACTATTGTTATGTTGCAAGTGATTAATCATAGAACAAATTACACATGAATGTGTTACTTTTTATTTAAACATTACTCTTAATATTTAAAATTGGTTGACTTCAACATTTTCTGTAATTTGCCCAGAACCATTTTCATTTGTTACAACTGTTGTAAATTTATTGATTTTTATCAATATTGCCACAAATGTAAGCAATCTATAAAATACACAAAGTATTAAAAGATTGACAGTATTGGGCCAAATATCTTCATTCTGATCTAGGTCAAATCTGTAGAGCACTGATGAGATTTGGTCTTCATTACAGCGACCGTAGCCATAGATTAGAATCAAAATTGTGTTATTCCCATATTTTATGAATGAAAATGAGCTCAATATTTGTATAATATAATGACTTTTCTTTAGTGGAATGGGAGAGTTTGACCAAAGCATCATTATAATGGTAAAAGCATATGAAATAACCAAGGCTAGTTTTGTATTGTTCGGTGATATAATTGCACCTATTTGCGCCACACTTTGTGTACACAATAATATTAGAATGTTGACTGAATAAATTCCTATGTAGATACTAGTACTATTATAATGATTATATAATAAACAAAATATTCCAATAAATATTATCTGTGGTATTAAATCAACTGTAGTCTTGGTTAACATGAACGTACCAGTACTATACCAGCCTTAAAGGTGAGAAGAATGTTAAATTTTTACTTCAAGTATGTTTAATTCATTATATAAATAAATGTTTTATCAAGCATCAAATAACCCCATACATGTTACTTAGTCTGTCCGAAGTTAGGCTTATCTTTTAAAACATTGATATTTTTGAATCAGTGCTAATTAATTATTGCCGTGACAGGTAAAATTAAAATATCAACGGTTGACAATATTACTAGAAATCCCTCTTTGAAATCAGTTTTACTAAATATAATCAAATCTGGATATAATCTCCCTCTTTATAATCCATCATGTTTCATTCTTCCAAAATTGTTCAAGTCAGTCTCATAATATGAGACTCTCTTATATATTAATACAAATGACTTTATTATAATCCCCAAACTAATGAGAATTTCTTATTCTCATTATTACTAAATTTTACTGGATTCCCTTTCAATTATTTAAAAATAAATATTGTTATATTTACCACATTGGTTTTCATTAAGATAAACTTTAAAATCTGTGGTGAATGTGATCGAGGTGACAATCAGTGATATGAATGAAAGGGTAAATATTCCAAAAAATAAATAACTAAAATTTTCTCTCAAAAGCTTTTCATTGGTCAGTTCAACACCACTCTGACTACATTCAAAACTGAATGCAAGATCAATGCATCCTGATGGTTTTATCATATCTGGGTTTGAATGATTTTTAATTGAGATTGCTGACATCAGAATGGTTAATAACTGTAACAAAAATGTCTTCCACTGACACCTAAATGTATGGACAACTGTTCGATGGAATAATAGTTTGAAATCTTTGAAACTAAATCTCTTCTTTGGATTACATTTATTATCGAATGGACGCATATTTTTAATTAATTCATTTTCATCTAGATATTTATTATCTTCCATAAATTTGGCCTCCAGTTCATTCAATGAATTATTTTTGAACATCCCAGAACATAATTTCATGAGTACATCAATTGGAACCTGAGTTTGATTGCATTCGATGTGACAATCATTAAGGTATTGTCTGAGATTCTGTGGGGGACCCGAATACACACAAACGCCTCCTTTGGCCAAAACATACACCCAATCAAACATAAGGAATAATTCCTGATTTGGCTGATGTATGGATGTTATGACTGTCATGTGATGGGAAAGGGATAAGAATTTGAGGCAATTGATTACTACTTCGGCGGCATTGCTGTCCAAACCACTCGTTGGTTCGTCAATGAATAGAACGCTTGGTTTGATATAAGCGGTCAGTTCTGAAGCAATCATTACTCTCTTCTGTTGGCCTCCACTACAAGACTCGACTCTATTGTCTGCCGTATCGGAGATCAACAGCTCTGTCATCAAATCCGATACAATCTTATTGTGGTCCAAGTCTTTGAGCACTCGTGAGTTCTTCAATTTGGAGGCATATAATAGGGTTTGTCTTACAGTCAGTCCACTTATGAGGCGCTCACAAACGTTTTGTATAATAAAAGTGCTCCGATACTTTCCCTTAGCAACAAATATATTTGACTCAGGGCTCGGGACTTTCATTTTACTTCCGCTCAAACATTTCAAAAGTGTTGTCTTTCCCGCACCGGACGGACCCATCAAAGCATTCAATGAGTTTGTTTTGAAATATCCGCTTATATTATTCAAAATGGGATTCAATTCATTCTTAAACAAAAGATAATTATTGTTCATGGTAAAACTCAAATTTCGCCATAGAATCATTATACTATTTTGATTCAGGTTATTATTGGTTATCAACTCCTGTTCAATTCTAACAAACTTATCAGCGAAATTTGTGACATGGTCATTTCTTATTGTGTTTAGATTTTTCTTGCTTATCAGATAATTTCTCATACACTTTATATTCTTGATAGAATACTCCATTGATGATGCGAATATCAAAAATATGAACACTTCAATTAAAATGAGGACTAAATTGTAAATGATAAAATAATAAAAATATTGCCAAAATAGATTCTCATCATTTTCCAGGCCATGTTCAATAAGAATGGCAGAATTTTGTCCGGGTAAACAACGGCCCAAACCATAGACCAAAATAATAATAGAATTGAAGTTATATTTGTTATAATCAAAATCACTGACGAATTGCAATACTTTTGGCAATTCATTGATTTTGATCATGGCGTTATTATAGAGAAGAAGGATATTACTAATGAATACAGCAAGCATCAATGCTGCATTCTTATACTTGTACAAGATTGTTCCAATAATGGCGGCAACACTATTAGTAATATTATAAGTCATGAAAATGACGAACAATAACAGCCATTGTTTGGGGTATTCATTAATGAGAGGTCTCCACAACTGTATTATCGAAAATGTTATTAAAGTGTAGATTACTATAGAAAGTGATTCCACCAAATAATTCGATAAAAAGAATGAGCCAGAACTGTACCAATCTAATAAATAAAAAGTTTCCAGAAATGGTCCAGACTATGAGTGGGGAACTTGACAAAATATAATATACAGTGAAACGGACTGTATATTTCAATTACTTACGGTTTTGATGCTCCGTTTTGAATAACAACATGTCGTTTACGAAATTATTAGTTTGAATGAGCAAGATGATTAAAATACAAATATTAAACAAGTTATTAATATTAATTTTGGTTTGAAATATAATCGTATCTCGCTCGATATTTTTAAAGCAATTAAGATCTGTATTATTAATCAAACATCCAGTGAATTCAATCATATTTTCATTAAAGCCATCGATTATAATAAAAGTCATAATAGAAAACAATAATATAGTTTTCAATAAAGCCATTCGTTGAGAGACATAATTGCGATATAAAAATCTTGAGGAGAGATACCAAAAATCTTTAACATTGAATGTTTTGGAGTGATTTTCTTGTTTCAATTCAACCACGTCATTTGTATCTAGCTCAAAACTATCGAATTTTTCTGTCAAATGTTTGACACCTTTATCATCGATTCCTTCAGAACTCAATTTGATTATGACTTCGATTGGAATCTGGTTTTCATTGCACTCTATTTGACAGTCATTGAGATGTTGTGTGAGATTCTGTGGGGGACCCGAATACACACAAACGCCTCCTTTGGCCAAAACATACACCGAATCAAACATAAGGAATAAGTCATTGTTTGGCTGATGTATGGATGTTATGATTGACATATGATGTGAACGACACAGACTTCGCAGGCATTCGATTAACTATTAAATGATATATAAAAATTTTAACCATAATAAAATAAAAACCTACCACTTCTGCGGCGTAACTGTCGAGGCCAGTGGTGGGCTCATCGATGAACAGAATATTAGGTCTGTTGAGTGCAGTCAACTCTTGAGAAATGCAGATTCGTTTGACTTCCCCTCCGCTGCACTTCTCTATCAAATTATTTTCGATATCACTTATCATTAGTTCAGACATCACTCGAGAGACCACTTCGTTGTGATCGACACCACTTTCACCGGAATTCTTGAGTTTCGAGGCATAAGTCAACGCCTGTTTGACTGTGAGTCCAGTCATAAGCCTTTTGTCGTGATTTTGATATATAAAGCATTTCGTGATTTTGATGTCTTTGGGAACCCATATATTCGAGTCATCACTAAAACAGTATTTATTACTTGCGTTCAAACACTTCAAAAGAGTTGTTTTTCCCGAACCGCTCGAACCCATCAAAGCATTGATCGAATTGAATGAAAAACTTCCCGAAATGTTATTCAGAATAATTTTCTCTTCTCTGGCCATAAATGGCCGAACGCTGACAGTGAGGTCAGTCCACGCGATAGCGATATTTTTGTACATTTTAAAATTATCTAGAGCTCTATGAGTAAATAAAATGTCTATAAGTAAATTAAATTAAATAAAAGAGTTTTGGAAAATATTATTATCAATAATAAAATACTTAAACTGAATCTAGAATAAATTCAATTCAAATATATGCAAGGATATAATAAAAATAACTAAAATCAAAAATCAAAAATGTACGCTCACACAAAAAATATATTCTATAGAGATTATTAAATAATAGGTTCAAAAATATATCCATGATCCTAGCATAGAGGCTAATTTACTCAAAAGTTTACATATCTTTTATATATAATATTAATTCCTTTGCTAGAGACTAATTTAAAACTTTCCTTAAAGGAATAACCAGGTCAATTGAAAATGATAAGAATTTCGAAAATATTATATAAACTACAACCGAGGTTACCTTGCATTCATTTTATGATAGTCTTTATATGCTCAGAAGATTTAAGTTAAATTTCACATTCACTTTCCTCGTTTAGTTTAGTTAGAAAATTTGAATAGCTCAATTTTTATATTATTATTTTAGCAAAACTAATGTCAAATAATTTCGCAATTATTTTATATTGTGTTTCATTATTGCAAATATTAATTTGCTTAGGAACAATTTATTTTCCAAATTGGGTCCCTCTATGTTTTCACAACTTGGCAAAATATGGAAAAATTTCAACTTATGAAAAGGCCACCCAATTGGAAGTACCAAAAAGGTACTAGGTTACAAATTCAATATTTAAATAATATTATAGTGAATTTTTTTTGTCAAATAGCCGGTTTATATATATTTATATATTTGCAAATATATGTAGGGGATTTATTGTCTTCATAGTTATCAGACACTATTTTTATTCAAATGATGTTCAACCAACTGTTCAGTTTTTACTTGACCATTTAATAGGTATTCAACGCGAAGCATCGGGTAATTTATTGACAAGTTTAATTTATAAATGTAATAATAATCTCTTATTTAGCTGAAGCTACCAGTGTAATATTGTCAGCTGTACTCATGCAGATTCATGTGATGCGTCGATTATATGAGATCATTAAAATATCCGTTTACCCAGTTGCTGAAAAATTGGAGTTTTCCTATTATATTATTAAGTTTGTATTCTATTTTTGTGCTAGTCTCGCATTATTAGCTGAATCTGATGGATTTGACAATTTAGAAATTAATAATAAACGCTTCAAGAAACTAAAAATAAGCATGTTCATATCAAAACTGCTAAATTGGAATCATATTATAGGAATATTATTATATATCTATTTTTCTTACGTTGAATTTAATTCAAATTATATTTTAGCGAGATTGAGAAAGAACTCACAAGGTAGTGTTGTTAAAATATTGTTAAGTTATTTATTTCTCTATTTTTATAGACAAGATGGTGTCTAAGCATCATTCGATTCCCAATGGAGACTGGTTTGATCTCGTATCATGTCCACATTATTTTGCCGAGATCTTGATATATCTATCAATCTCTCTAATAATGTCGGGAAAAAGTTGTACATGGTGGGCCATTGTTTCTCTGGTAACTTCTAATTTGACCATGAGTGCCATTTTCACTCACAGGGGCTATTCGCAAATGTTTTCAGAATATCCAAAGTATAGAAGAGCTATAATACCTTATATTTTATAAATATTAACCTTAGACAATTTGTATCATCACATTTCTAAAATTTTAAGAATCAAAATTTGAGATAAAAAATATTTAATTGGCTGATATGTCATATAATTCACATTATATTTTTGTTATTGTCATTCAATTCAACTAGGGGTGCGGAAGGTACCCGACTTCAAAGGGGGATCCTTCAAATCAAAAAACAAAAGTATAGGGTGTATTTTTCTGACTCACTTGGAAAAAAACACAAAAGGCTCCCTTTGAGCTTTTTTCTGTCTCTCCACAATTTTAAAATGAAGTGGGGGGAGGGGTAGGAGTAGAAAATTTTTCACCATTTTGCCGCCGAGCGAAGCATGGCGGAAAGTTCGCGTTTGCCTTGCGAGGGGTGAACGTTCCACTTTACCTTAAATCTATGGGCTTCTCGCGACCAAAAACTAGGTGGTATTTGGGCTATACCCTCTTGCGCACCCCTGAATTCAACACAATTCTAAAATAGATAAGAGTTTGGCAAATATAATTTCCACTTATGAAAATTTACATAAACTAAAAAAACTCTAAAATATCCGTAAATGAAATAAGGGATAAGGCAAATTATTTTGCAATATATTTTAATTATAAATTTAACGAATATAATTCAATTTAAGTTTAAGAGTTTCGATATTATTAACAATTGATATAATTATTAATAATAAAATTCATCACTAAATGAGTTAAATGTCACTCTTGAGAGGAACGCAAAAATGTTTGGCCGGTTGTGGAGTATTAGCGACAATACTTTTATGTGATCTTAAATGTGAATTCGACAGATTGATGGACAGCAAAAAGAATTTTATTCAAGATAGTTTCTACGATCACATATATAGTACGTCAGTGTTTGTACCCATCAAATGGGTGTACAATTGGGACCAAAGAGAGCCATTTTCTTCAATCAAACCTCTTAAACAATCGTTTGGTGTCTCAGAAAACCATGGAATTAATATTAATGAAAACAAAGAGAAAGGAAAGCCTATGGCCACCAGACATCTCATTCTTATTAGACATGGACAGTATAATACAAATAGTAAGGCAGACAATTTGCGAACACTCACTTCTTTAGGCAGAGATCAGGCCAATCACGTGGGGAATAGACTCAAAGATTTGGAGCTGCCCTACACTCGTATTGTTCAGTCAACAATGACCAGAGCCACAGAAACAGCTCAGATAATTAGCCACCATTTACCCAATATACCAGTGGTCAGTTGTGATTATATTAGAGAGGGCTCTCCTATACAGCCCGACCCTCCCCTTAATCATTGGAAACCAGAACCAGAGCAGGTTTTTACAGACGGACCGCGAATTGAGACTGCATTTCGAAAATATTTTCATAGAGCGTATTTCGAACAAACCAAGGACAGTTATGAAATTCTCGTCTGTCACGGAAATGTGATTCGCTATTTTGTGTGTCGAGCCCTTCAGTTTCCACCCTTAGCGTGGCTCAGGTTTACGTTACACAACTGTAGCGTAACCTGGATTGCAATCAGACCAAGCGGTAGGATAGTGGTGAACACCATTGGTGAAATTGGACACTTGCCGCCTAATAAAATGACTTTACATTAACGAAATTGATTTGGTATATAATGAACAAATATATATATAATTTGTAAATGTTGAGAAATAAGTTGATCATGATGGCTTTTAAAACAATTGATTTAATTTGAAATATTGGTTTATTTTCAAGTTTTATAATAAAAAATGACCTATTTTCTTTTAAAAAAGCTTAAAAGAGATTACATGACCTTGCTCAATTAAGTGCAGTTTTATTAAGTTAGAGGAAAAATTTCAATATTATTAAATAGGATTTACCCCTTTTACGTGAGTTTTAGATTTAATTGTAGATTTGAGAATTGAAAATTTATTACGTAAAGAGAAGCAAGGTGCAAAATATTAAACAAAATTCTTCTTGCATACATTTTAAATATTACCATTTAATAGTGAAAAACTGAACGAGAGTAGAATTTTTGAATTTAAATCATTTATATTTCACACCTCTTTCGGTTAAATAACATCAAAACTACCCTGGAAAGCTTAAATAAATTCAGTAATAAATATATAACAATTTCGACGTATATTTATTAAGTGATAAAATGACTAAATATATAATAATTAAGAGATTATATTTATTTTTAATCTTGGCAATATTTTTAATTGGCAAAATTAGTGTATTTTCTAAAGAAAACCAAACATCAATTATCAACAAGTTCAAAATTTTGTATAAAGATAGTCAATATATCACTACAAATAACAGTGCAAGTACTATTGTTCAAACTTATGAGTCATTATATAAGTTTAGAAAAAATATTGAATACCTTTTAACAATTGAAGACCAATTAAAAGAAGAAACGCTGGAATTGTTGGCCGAATTTGAAATGAAAATCAATCAAGATATAACTAAACCTTGTTATTCATCATTGGTTCGAGTTGTTATGTCAGCAATTAATCAAGAAATATGGACTTACAAATGTAAAATTCTAAAAATATACTCTAATTATAATTAGTTTTTGATCAGGGATGGCTTAAAAGGGGGTTTATTACAAATAACCTTCTTAATTTTGAATTCAGCTAGACCAAGCTGTTATGGCCAAGCGCAGACAAATTTTTACCTTCGTCATTTTTATGTACGCATTTTTTTTATCTTAGTCTGCAAAACCTAATCCATGAGTTTGAGCTCAAGAGAACCCCCTTAGTTGGAGGAGCTTGTCCATCACTATTATATAAGTGGTGGTCACTTTTATAAAAGTAGTGACAGAAGAAATATATATAAATCTGACACTCACAAGCCTACTCGGTAGGGAGATATTTAGGGGTGGCCAAGGTCGACGGCTCTAGAGGAGGAATATAGGGGGTAATTTTTTGAATTTTAAAAAAAGTGGCAGCGAAGGAGGGGGTATACCTGTAATGTTAAATTTTTGAAAAATTCCAGGAGAGATAATGTCAAATTTTCGATTCTAGTATTGTCAGTCCCCCCTTGGTAACCCCTAGAGATATTGAACACGTTAATCCTATGTTAATCTCTGGGGTATGTATATCTGTTAAGTCCGTGTCAGGGACCATATTCAATTAGTTTTAAGACGCGTTTGATTGAATAGCGATGATCAAGGTCGATGGCTCTAGTTGGGGTTTTTTGGGAAATTTATCGTGACCAGTGCATTAAGTTAGGTCAAGGTGTTTTTTAATAAAATCAAGATTGTTTGTTGAATGTGAAATGTGACGGCTAATTTTGATTTATATTTAAATTAGGTAAAAAAATTTAATATTTAGTGATATTAAAATAAAGGTATAAATGCAGTTAGGATTAAATTTGAATCGAACTTGTTTTCTAAAAATATTTACACTATCAAATTTAAGTTTTAGATTCATCATCGAGAATAATTCCATCGGGAATTCTTAATGGGGTCCAGGCTGATTTTGGAGAGTATTCCGAGTGTCTCAGCATCAAAAGTCCTTACATTCACAACTTGATGCCTATCAGAGGCAAATATTGCCTGGCAAAAATCAAACTTCCAACACAATCATTAATTAATTTCAAAGAAGAAAACCCAGATGAGGACTTAAAAATATTTACTAGACTTCAAAATTTATATGGGCTCAGAGGTTATACAGCACGTTCATTTGCTTCAATTATGAATTTATCAGGTGGAAAAATATTTCAAATTGCTATTTGCATTCCTTCACAATGCAGTGCTAAAGATTTTCAACATATTTTAAATAAAAGTAAGTGGCAAGATTATTTATCTTTGTTCGATTTTATTGAGTAAAATATTTTTAATTATGAAATTAATTAAATATTATCTATTGTTACACTAAAAATCTATCGATTATCACAAAAGTTCAATTATTTTTCCCACGACTCACGTGATCAGCGATTAACTTTCCCATTGATTCAGTTAACTTTCAGTTATGACGAACGCTAGTTGTCAGTGGTGCGGAAAGGGGTCAAATACCCCCTAGTTTTTGAGCTCGAGCAGATCACCGTGCTAGATTTGAAATAAATAAAATACCCCGACTGACTAGCAAAGCGAGCTGGCAAATATTTTTACCTTGGTCCCTTTGCATTTTTTTTAAATGGTCAAGTTTACAATCCTATACACCCTGATTTTTTAGTCCGAGGTTCCCCCTCTCCTGAGGTCGGATTACTTCCCAAAATTCAAAATAGATTATAAAACAAAAGTTTCAATAAACGAATAAATACCTATCTCTAATTAAAATTTTTCTGAAAAAGTCCTTGAACTTTTAGAATTGTTTACAATTTTCTCCAAGGAACGCATTTCCAATACACCCTTTAAATAGTAAAGAAATTATATTTACGAATAACACAATAAACGCTTAAATTACAGTAATTTTATTATTTTTCTTGATTTGAACTTCTGATTTGAATTAACTCAAAATTTTGAAATATGTATTTCAATTTTCAATAATTATAATGCAATCACACCTTGATAATGTTTTTCACGACATCTATGAAAGGAATGTAGTATATTGTTTTGTGCGTTACTCCACCCACCAACCAAGTGGTTGCCAAGTTAAACATCAAAAGAAAGTTTAAACTGTAGTAGCAAATATTAATAATGTTATTATATAATCATGTTTTTTATTTCAGTTGTTTTTCCAATAACACGGCTAAAATTAGAAATTGGACCTAATTGTCAAATTCTAGATGAACCAGTAAAATTGGACTTGCTTCAAATAGTTTCGATGTAAGCAACTTTGAAATAAATACGGATCAATTAAATTAACTTTTAAATTAACATTCTGACTCAATATATAAAATGATTAAAAACAAGTTCGGATCAAACCTAATTTCCACTATATTTACGTCCAAATGATGTCCACCAAATTCCCATAAAAAAAGCCGTTTCACACCCATTTTTGATTGACCTATTCAAAGCCTATCTCTCTAAAGCATAACTCTATAAGTAAATCCCAGCTATATTCCTTTCCAAGGCATATCTCCATAGGCTAGCTCTCTCCAAGACATATTTCATGATTGAGCATATCCATCTATAATTATAAATTACACTTTTGAAACCCCCTTTAAATACTGAGGACAGTGGTGTAAATTTTATCTTGTTTCGTAACTTAAGCATCATCGGATTTGCTAGTTAGTTAGTGTTACATCACTTTTAAAGACTTTATAAGGGGACCAAATATTGTTTGAGTAATTGGTTTATCATTATTATATGATTTTTAGCATTTCTATCTCTAAATCAATTAAAACTTGCTAACAATATGCCAGAGTATTATTTGTAAATTCTTTTATTTGTAAATTTAAAATCAAATGTTTAATTCAAGGTCATTCATTGTTTTGGCCATTATTTTGGTATTCGTTAGCACACTGTGTGAATATTATAAATGGCCATGTTGCAAATTAGATACTAAAAAACAAGTTTTAACATCGTTCTCGGTAATTAGAAACACTCGAAAATTATTCAGCAAAGAAGAAAAATTTGCCAGTTTGAATACAATTAAGTTACTCTTTATCATTAATGTACATCTATACCATGAATACATTATACAAATTTTGCACGGGGCAATTGGATTGAAGAACTATAACCAAGCGGCATCAATTTTTTATGACAACCGATATTTTCTAATAAAGAACTCGCTTCTAATGGATGCCATATTTACAATGAGGTTTGCTAATAGTTCATACAAAATATATAAACAAGATTGTAAAATAATTGTAAAATATTTTCAAAATTCATTTAAAATATCAAATTTTATCATTAATATAAAATCAAAATAATAATTAATAATGTTGCACGCTTAAAAATTAAGTGAATAAAATTTTCAACAATAATTCAAAACGAGATTTGTTAGTTTAAGCTTAAGCTTAAGGTTTTAATTAAATTAATAAGCACCATGACCAGATATGCTCAACATTGAATCAGGGAGACAGTTATAAACTTGATATTTATGTTAAGGTTTATGAAACTACATTTGTTCATTCATGAAATTAGTGACAAAAAATTAATATGACATTTGAATATCTTTCATACTTTACTCATTTAATTGAAACTTATTGTTTTCACTCTCAACCTTGGAATTTTATTACATTTTATATGAAAGGTGTACATTCAGTCATTAACTATGTTTCAAACTTTGACACTATTTTCGAACTCTGTGCATCTACGACTATGGCCAATAATAAAGAAAATAAGTAGTTCATATTATTTCTTATATTACTTTATCTTTGAAATATACTTATACGTCCAACACAATGAATTTAACCATTTTCAATATTTTTTAAAGACAAAACTATAAGGGGTATATACTTATACTTATATTCTACAATTTATTGTAGGGATTAATTTTGAAAATTACTTCTTATTTAAAGTTATTCTAACCCTTTCTAAAATTTGGTTCATTATAAAATTTAAGTTGCGTATATAATTTAATTTTCTTTAGCGGATTCATGTTATCATTGGAAATCGTTCGTTCATTTGATTATAAGAAAAAATCACCTGGATTGTTGAAGTTAATCTTTAAGCGTTGGATCCGCTATACTTATATTAGCATTGGCTCATTGTTTTTTTATTTTCTCTTTCCATTAACAGGGGATGGACCCATTTGGGATATGGGTGTCAATCATATTTCATCATCATGTAAAAATCCCAGAAATTTGTTCCAAATGCTCTTAATGCTTCAAAATTTTCATTATCTTATCGATGGTCATTCAGCTACCATGGTAAATAATAAAAATAAATATTGAATAATCTATAAAATCTAAACTTTTACACTTAAATTAAATACAGTAAAGTCTCTCATAAGTGGCCCAATAAATAAGAGAAATTTAACATTCAACCTTTTGTGTTTTATCCTGACGAGTCAGAAAAATACCCCTTGACTTTTTAGTCCGAGGGACCCCTAGATACGCTATAATCATGTTAAAACATTTGGAAAATAAAAATTGTAGTCTACACTCCTATACAATTTCCTAAGTTAACAAGAAATCCCAGCTCTGATCCAAATATTGATTCAAATATTTTTGAGTAATTAACATTATTTTCATACTTGCTAAATTTTAGATTTTTTAACCTATTTTTAAAAATATCACAAATTTTAAATTTCATTTTAAAATTGATTTGATTTTTAGTGTCATCCAGTTACATGGTTCATTTCTGCCTTATTTCAACTGATTTTGTTAAGTGTATGTTTCTACAAAATATGTCCTAAGAGAATATTATTTAGAAAAACGACATTCGCTTTTATAATTATATCAAGTATGTTTATAAGCATTGCACCAAAACTGTTATTCAACATTATGCCACCCATGATGGTGGCGCCATATGAATATCGTCAGTCATTTATATGGTGGCACTTAAGTACAAGTAATTATGGCACAGCATTCGTCATAGGATTATATTTCGGACAACTATCAGGCGGGGCCAAAAAAAAATTTCTAGCCTTAATCGTGATTTCTCGTAAACGGGTAGAGATTTTTAAACAGGGTAAAAAGCATTTGAAAGTTCCATCGACTGGCTAGGTTTGGCTGGTAAAATTTTACAAAACACCTTGACAATTTTTTAGTGATTGTCAGCTTTGCAAAGCACTATGTCACAGAGTAGACCCTGATAACTGCTATAAATTTTTTTATGCTCTCGATAGAAGAAGAGTTAAAGTTGTTTACTGCAAAAAAAATTTCAATTCTGATAAGAACTCAAAGAGTTATTGAGTAACAAAGTGATAGAATTTTCGAAACATTTATTAATGAAGTCATTGTTTTGTTATCTCTAAAAGAGTTATTAAAGATATCGGTATAATTATACATTGAATTTATTTGCGATTTCAATAAATATTTATGTCTACAAGAGTTATCTTAACCCTTTTTCCAGACAATGACATGAATTGTTACTCTTAATTTAATTTAAAGTCAATACTTTTCGTTGTTCTTATAGTGTAAACAAATTAAGTATAAATTGAGCATAAAATTGAAGAAAAAATTATTATATATTAAAACCAATCATGAGAAGTCTTAGCTTGTCTATTTTGTTATTCATAATATTCTTTATTAATTTCAAAAATATTTCTGGTCAAACTGCATTTAATGATCCAGATTCAGAGGACACAGAAATTGAAGATGATCACCAATGCCCAGCTGATACGTGTCCAGCAGAACCAATTCAAACAAGTGCCCAAGATCAAAGGTAATTACAATTAAAATTACAAATTATGAAATATTTATACCATTTTATATTTATAGGGCATTTATTTCTATTGCATTTCAATCTGGCATGTCATGCCAAGAAGTACAGACCCGATTGCGAAGTGCATTGAATAGAAACGCATTCTCTAATCAATGGATAAATAAAGTTTATAATCAATTTAAAAGTGGAAATCGTACAAGCACCGAAAGATGTGATGGATCAGGAAGGCCTGCTAGTGCAACGGATGAGAATCATGAAGATTTGGTGAAGGAAATGATGAGTGCGAGCCGAACTTGGACATCAGAGGAAATTGCAGAACAGATAGGGATTAGTGCCACAAGTGTTAAAAGAATTTTAAAAAAGCTTGGCTTTAAGAAAATAGGACCAAAGTGGATTCCGAAAGAACTTACATGTGAACAAAAACAGCGTCGAGTCCAAAGTGCTCAAACAAATCTTCAACGCTACAATCAAGATCCAGAGCATTTTATTGAAAGAATTATTTCCCTTGACGAGACCTGGATAAGATGTTTTTCGCCATTGGATCATCAACAGGCTAAAGAGTGGAGGCAGAGAGGAGAGGCGCCGTAATCAGAAAAATACCCTATTTTGATAAAATTTTATATTTTTATTATAATTTTTATATTTTATCATGAACTTTATAGACCAACAGCAGTTAGAGGACAACTGAGAGACTGGAAAGTTCTAATGACTGCAGCTATAGTGAATAACACGATCGCAGGGTGGGAATTCGTTGAAACTGGAGAAACAATGAATGGTGATCGATTTTTGGCTTTTTTGAGTTATGTGATAGCTCCTATAGTGAGACGCAGAAGAATAAGACGTCCAATTATTTTGATGGATAATGCCACTCCCCACCGCACGAGAGAAGTCACCAATTATATTAGGCAAATGGGTTGGGAAATTTTGGATCACCCACCTTGGTCACCTGACATATCGCCTTGCGATTACGATCTGTTTAATAGAGTGAAACGACCGATGCGTGGAAGACGTTTCGCAACAAGAGCAGAGCTAATAAATGAAACGGAAAGAATCATGGACGAACTTAATAGAAATTCTGCTCTTAATGGGAATGGTGATCTGCCTAACCGTTGGAAAGAATTGATTAAAAGAAATGGAGAATATCTGGATAATTAAATTTTCCTGTGTAATGATTTTTATGAATTTTTATATAACTTCATCAAGATATCGCTATGATAAAATATATAATTAGTTTAAGTTTATAGTATAATAATTCATATTATATAGTTTTTGAAATATTTTCAATTATTAAAGAAATTTTATTGGAAATTAATTTTACTTATCCTCGAAAAATCTAATTTTGAACCGGATTTCTTCATT
>JAQGCS010001085.1:0-15714 GCA_034702105.1 Fuscozetes fuscipes
TTCTGTGCTGAGGTATCTGCTGTGGCCGCCTTTTCCTCGTCGTAATACTGTTGTCTTCTTCCCGAATAAGGCCTAATTCGAGGCTCTTCTTCGGCATATCGTTGTGAATATTGAATGGGTTTTCTTTCATTATTTTTGTCATAATATTTATCATTCGAGCGCTGATTAGCCACTGATCTGCCGTTTTGTTCCCCATATCTTGAATTTGTATTTTGTGAGTAATAGTCGGCATTCCTTTCGTTATTCTGATTATTGTATTCATTTGAAGTCTTATCGCTATTATACGGAGGATCCGAACGATGTGAGCGTTGGGAGAGCTGTGAGTGTTGTTTATGTGGTGAGTGTTGAGAGCGCTGTCGCTTTCTATGTGTCTCATATTCTTGTTGATCGTCTTCCATATCTCGTGGTGATGATTGATGTGATTCATCTTCACTTCTGGATTGTTCCGGATTCTCGTTATCATTTATTTCCTGTCCATTTTGGTTATCATAGTCCTGATAATTGTCAGCCATTCCCGACATGTTCTGAGGGATGAGCGCATCTAAAAACGATGTATCACTTGCTATTAATGACTCAAAATTGAATGGCAATTGAGAGAAGATACCCAATTTGGCGCTCGACTGCTCAAAGTTGTCGACCTTTTCATTCGAGTTATCGTCGTTTCGTTTATTGTAATTTTTGTGAGGACTCAGTTCTCTCCGGTGATGTCTCTCCGAATGAAAATCTTCTTCATTGACAGGCCTTTGTTGGAGTCTTGGTGATCTATTTATAGGATGTCGGGGATTTGAAGGTTTTTCTTCTGGTTGGGTTTCATGTTCATAATGATCTTCGTGGTCTTCGTGATCATCTGCTTCTGGATAATGTTCTGCTTCTTCGTCAACGGAATCTTCAGCTTGGTACGGATGTTTAGGCTTTTCTTGGTGGTGATGATGATGCTGGTGATGAGAGGATGGTCGATTTTGTTGTGCAAAAGCATTTCGTGAGTTCGAAGGCTGGGATTTGCCCACATTTGTTGGTCGCGAAGATTCGAAATCCTTTACACTAAGAGAACGACTTTTTTGATGCGAATGTGTGTCATCTTTATTGTGATGCCTATTGTGATCGTTTCCACTGACGCTACTCTTAGGATGTACTAGGTGATCATCTGTCTTGTACTTATCTTCTGAGAACTTAATTTGCTGATCGGCCCACTGGTCATAAAATCTTCTAAGTTCATCTGATGGAACTTCCTCCTCATTCATTGGAGTATTTGGCTCATATGAATGATATTCTTGAGATTTACGGTATTCTCTGGAACCAGTAGTAGGACCAGGGTTATATTGTAGAAAAGGCTTTTTTGGATTAATTGGATGGTAATGTCCTTTTCTTTCAGTTTTATAGGAGTGTGGATCTGAAGACAAACCCATTCTTTTATTTATTTGTTTATTTTCATCAATAATTTGTGGTTCGTTTGTATTCTTATAATTTTCAAATCTCTTGGAATTCTCTCTCTTTACTAATTTGAGGTCATTTTTGTTCTGTTTAGGCGCCGATTCAGTTAAGTGAGTAAATCGTTTGCTGTCCACTTTAGATTGGTCCTCATAATACTTCATTATTTGCTCGGCCCGACCTCCAACTCCTGGCAACGAAGGCTTTGATTGGGTATCAGGATGATTTTGTTGGTTGTTGTCATCATGTTTATGCTCAGAATCAATGTTTGGCTCAACTGCTGGCAGTAACGGAAGTGGTATCTGATTGTAGTCTATTGGTTGTTGATCGTGATGTGGGTCCTCTTCATGAGTTACCTGTTCCTCCTTTTGTGGAATCAAAGTCTCGTAATTTTGAGGTTGTTCTGGAGTGTTGTCATTGGGATCACTGATTGGAGGATCTTTTGTGTGGTCGTGATTTGGATCTTCATTTGGATGTAAATGACTTTCTGGGGGACTCTCGTCGTTATGAGAATGATGGTTATGGTGGTGGTCATCATTATGGTCATGGTAATCGTTATGCTCATCGTTGTGATGATCGTTATGGTAGTGCTCATCGTTTGCCTTTTCCTTTTTTTCAATTGGGTGCGAGTGTGGAAGTGTTCCTGAATGCGAATCATCCATATGACGATTCTTCCTCAGATTTGCTGAATCCTCATAAGAGGAATGAATCGTTGGCGGCAACGGATACCTCTCTTGTTCTCCATATTCAATCATTTTGTTGCCATTATTTTCGGGAATATTTTCATTCATTTTTATATTTTCTTTGATTGGATTTTGAGGTTCGACTTCAAAATTGGGTTCGTCTTCATTAGAATTAAGGTGATGGTGATGATGATGGTGATGGTGATGGTCAATGTCTATTGATGGATCACCAGAATGTGGTTCTACAGATATATTTTCATTTGGAGGTGGTCGACCTTCAGGAAGATTTTCAGGTGGACCTTCAGGCGGTTCTTCAGGGGGTCCTTCAGGTGGTCCTTCATGAACATATTCTCTTGGGTGCAATGCTGGGGGCGATTCAGGCGAATAGTTAATCGGTTGTGAGTCACCCGACTCAACATTTGGGGGACCTTCTGATGGAACTTCTGTATTCTCTTCTGGTGGTGGCGGGCCCTCTTGTTGGGGTCTGGCCTCTGCATCTATTTCATTGACATCATGTACCTCTACAGGAGATTCTGGGTTTAAGTCGAAGTCGACTCCTGGAACTTTAACAAGACGGAAGTTTGCCATATCCTGAGTCAGTTCACATACAGAAACATTTCCATTTAAAATATCGAATCAATTATTCCACTCTTAAGAGAGTGAAAACCTATCCATGTTTATTCTAATAATGCCAAGAGTTCAGATTCATACACAAGAAAATTGAATGTTTAGACCTGGATCAACTCAATTTCAATTGTTTGGATGGGTTTTCAGAAAATCAATGAGAAATTGATTTATTCAAATAAAAATAAAACTCAAAAATAGAGAACAAAACGAAAGCAAATGTGAATCTAATCTAAAGAATAAAAGACTAACAAATGAAAAACGATGTCTCGAAAAGACATTTTCCTTAAGGAAAAAAACAAAAATTGTCTCATATTTAGGATAATAAGAATGATATGAGTTTTGGAGGCAATTGTTTGATGCAAAACATAAGAATCTAATATACATTACATTTATGATTGAATTTTGTGTTTTATTCATATATCATATCATGAAATATTGCAGGTATACATCAATCTTAATATTGATGTTTATGTGTGTTTTGAACTGATCCTGAATCCATCACAATAGCATTTTGATGTTAGAGAAGAGGATTCACAGCATTTTATTGCATTTGAAAACAAGATCTACGGCTATATTCAAACATAGAGCTTAAGAGAAACTCATACTAAAACACATACTAAAAGTAAACCACTGCAAGTCTGCCGATCGATAACACTGGAAGAAGTGTCGGCACAAAACTATTTTTCTTAATAAACTCATTGCATATCTTAAATCAAACGACTCTTCGTTGAAATTCTCTAAAAATTCAATTTAATAAAAGATCGCAAAACAAATCAATCATTCGATGCAAACATGAATTTTAATGCTTTACTTCAAACACACTTATGATAATTTTGTATTCAGATCTGGTATTGAATTTTATGTTCATTATTAGGCTAGATCAAAATATTCCTATAATGATTAGCTCTAACCTTTGAATCATAGCATTTTCTAACAGTGAAAGCATTAAACTTTAATTAATTTAAACATTCTTTAAGTTTTGTTCAATATTTGCAATCATTAATGACATCTCATTTTTATGCACTTTTAAAGTTTAAAGTATTTGTGAATAAAAATAGTGATCTATGAGTGAAAGTATGAAAAACGCACACAAAGAGCCAAAACTAGAGCCAAACTAATCCCTTGGCTTTAAAAATGAAATCTCATGGAAAAACATTTTTCTCGGATCTTTAGGTTATTTTTCATACATTTATAGAAAGAAACTTTAGTTCGTTAGTAAACGCTATGAATGGATTAGTTTACCTGCAGAAGCAATTTTCCATAGTTGTCTTCGTCGGGCTCTTCGTATTCCCGTTTGTCTTCTGCGTCGTACTGACCGCTGGCTATTCCGTTGTGTATTTGGAGTTCATTCTGTTCGATCATGTCAACAAATTTGTCCAGTCCTTTTTCATCTGATGCCATATCAGAGGCCATCACTCGATTCAAATTAATTATTTGAATCAAAACCAACAAAATTAAAGAAATCTATAGTTTATATGAATTGGTTTTAATTGAATTAATAAAACAAAATACAAAATATTAGTAAATTTGATTACCATTTGAAGAAATATAGAACTTTTGGAACGTCTCGGATATAAGGATCAAATTATTATAAGAATATGTTTTTCAAATATTTGATTAGTCGGACACCAGTGAAACAAACAGATAATATGTGTCGCAATTATTTCATACAATTCAATGAACTGATGTCTTGTGTCAGACAAGTATTAAATTGAATTTTTTTTCAAACAGTTATACACTTTTTTCTGATATTATGGATATAGCGTTTAGTTAATGGCTGAGTCGCTCACTATTTCTTCACGTCTTTACAAATCAATACTACATTTTTCAAAAGGTTTAAGACAACTGAATAGAACTGAATAGAAACAGTAAAAACATAGAAAAAGAATCTTTCACTTTTTTCAAGGCCTGAAGCGAGAGACTGAATGAGTCAGGCACTAAATGTTTTATTCTGTTCAAGAGAGCGAATCAACTAATTATCGAGCAATAAGTGACCACCACTTCGTACCATCGAATCCAATTCAAGTCAAATGAACCGAAAATAACTTCTAATTATGTGATAAACAGTTGTCTTACAGTTGTTTTAGTCACAGATATTTGTGAACTTTTTCAACACAATCACAATAACCAATATTATTATTTTTATTCGTTCATTGATATATTTAGTTTTAGTAAAAAATGCACAAGTTTATTATAGCTTTTTAATCGGATCTTTTTATTAAATTTTAGAAAATCAATTTTCAATTGAATAATAGAAAGTATTCTATTTTTACGAATCAAAATTCAAAATGAATTCATAATTTTTTTTATTTTTGTTTCATAAAAAATTACATTTATTTTAAGAGAATCTTTCGAATCATTCGTTTGAAAAATTTCAAAGAATTGAATGAAAGGATATATTAATATTCATATCATTCATAAATACATGAAAATTAATGATTCAGAAATATACAAAATATTTAATATTTCATCTTGTTCCAATTGTGAATTCTTTATGTTAGGTCAGAATATTCTCATTTTTTAATATAAACAATTAAAGTTTAAAATGTTTTGTAAACGACAACAGAATTCTTATATAACATTACATTCTATTATATTTTAATTGATTTTTTTCAAAATCAGTTTTTAATTGATTGAATCAAATGACGATTTAATAATTGACTCGTTTATTGTTATGAGGAAAATGTAATCAATTGATATTACTTTTAAAATTTTAAATACAATTTTAAATAAGTTTTAGATTTGGATCAGTTCTGATGATTAAAAAATTCTTTGTCATATGAATCAATTTTCGTTGATACAATCAATCACTCTTTACTCTATGCTAAATACACTTTGACGAGCAAAACGTTGGGACAGCCCTAACCCTAACCACAATCAAATAATTCAATTTTGTTTTTGATTCGAACTTTATCTCCAAAATAAAGTGATTGTAACAGAAAAAAAATATTTTGTAAAACATTTGATAGAATTGACTCTCATTGGGTTCAATAGTGACAAACTAGAGTTGAGCTATTTTTTCAGATCAGATCAGGTCCGAGAATTGCCTAACTCAAATTAGTTTGGATCTAAAGTTTTTGATGATGATGAATTTAAGCTTAAATTAAATAGGGTAAAACTGCATTATCATTTATAAATACTTATAAAATTTAATGTAATGTATAGAAAGGAATTACTAAAACAGTTTAAATTTTCAAAATATTCTTCTAAAAAATTGGTTCATTACTTTGGTTCGGATCTATTTCGGATTTACTTTCAAATCAGATTTGATCCGAACTTTCCGTACCTCTGATAAGATGGGATACGAAACCGATAATTTTGGGTCAAATGGGATCCGAGTCATACCTCTGTGACAACAATTTATTCGAAAAATATTTAATCAATCGATCAAAACGGAGACAAACATTTGAATCCTAAACGAAATTAATTTATTTTCTTTTAAAAAGCTTAGAAGATGGAGAGTCAGAGTTTGAGGAATTCATTTTCTTCAGCTCTAATTTGTTATTAACAAGTAAAAAAGCACTTTGTCACAAATTTAACCAATGAGAAACTAATGTATTTTTTGAGAATGTTATTATTTAGAGCCAAGTAACTTTTTAAAGCTATACTTGATTATCAGTTTTGTGAGCATTTTGGCTATTTTTTTTATCAGAGGTATGAGTTTTTTAATTGAAAAATAACTGAATTAATGAATAATAAATTGAAGACTTTATCCAAAAAATATTTAAAATTAAAATAAATTTATGAATCATATGATTATTGTCTTGAAATTAATTTCAAATAAAAAATATGTGTCAATAAATTTGTTTGTTTAAAATGTTTACACAGAAAAGCATTCTATAAAATAAAAGTTATATTAAATATTGAAATACTTTCGACATTTGGTCGATAAAAGAAAATTTTGGTCATAAATATGTAAAATACTCTTAAATAAACGCTTTTGAATAAAAAGAAGAATCGATTTTTGCTTTTGTTGGAAATTTTGGCCCAAAATATAAGTAGTTCTGAATATTTTGAAAAAATGATAAAAATTAAATCTAATGAATAGTTTGGCTGAAAGTCTAATGTATTTAAGCGAATGATTGCTTTCATAATTGAGAAAAGAGAACAAAAACCTAATGATAATGACATCTGATTCAAGACTGAACACAATAATGGGTTATAAATGATTTGCTCATAAATTCATTTTGATATTAATCAGAGGTGCGGAAGGTACCCGACCTCAGGGGGGATCCCTCAGACCAAAAAATCAGGGGAGTAGAGGGGGTATTTTCCATACTCACCGGGGAAAAAATCACAACCCCCCCTGTGAGCTTTTTTCTGAATCTTAAAATTTCGACAAAAACTCCTAAAATTCGCTAAAAAATCTCAAATATTTGCCGCCTCGCTTCGCTTGGGGAAAACTTCGTCTTGCCTCGCGTTTGCGTTCGCCTCGCTCGACGGGGGATCCGATTTGCCTCAAATCTAGGGGGTATTTGGGCTATACCCCCTTTCGCACCCCTGATATTAATATACTGTACTTCATATCCTTTGTGTGTATTCTACAGATTATGTAATAATCAAACCCTTTATCAGTGAGAGCAAGACATAAATTCAATATCATAATGTCACATTTAATAAAACCATCACATTGAAGCACCTTGGTTTTAAAAGTATACGTTATATGCGTACACAAAACCCTTGCATTTATGTCTTTTTAATGTAAACGTAAAAAAAAGTCATAATAATTACGTTTAAGTGAACAGTGAATAAAGCGCTTAAATCAAAAGTTTTAATTTGATTGAAATGAGATATTCTGATGAAGATAAAGTGCTCTGGGTAAAATTTCACGTAAAGGACTCGAATATTATGAAATCGCGACTGCATTTCAAAAACAAGAGGCTATCACTGAAATTACGCGGACAATGCTAAAAAATTGTTTTCTTAGTATGAGAGGTCTAAGTAATAGAGTAAAACTCTGTATCGAAACAAAAGGCAATCATTTTTAACAAAAATGTAATTTTTTCTAATATTTTGTTCAATATTTTTATTCTAATAAATACATTTACGCTTACGCAATTGTATCTCTCTCATATTGGGTTTCCCTATGACTTTAACTGTATGCGTTATTATTATTGTTGCAAAACTTAATTATATTTTATGATAATATAGATGTTTAGGCGATAAATATTGAGTAATTCAAAAGCTTTTCTTGAAGGATACCCTTTTCTCATTAGTGCCAGTGGTGGTCAAACCCTGGAGAAATGTTTGTATAGCATCGCCTAATAATGAAGGATCAACGAAATTGATATCATCCCATTGAACAGCCGGAACATTAGAATCTGTCTCATTGTGTTCGTTGTGTTCGTCATTATGTGTTTGGCTATCAGTTTCACTGTTGGCTAAATTGGTTTCATTAATTGCCTTACGCTTAGAGCTAATACTAGACTTGTTTTTGTTCTTTAATCTGCTCTCAGATTCATTTTGGACTGAATTTTCATTTTGTGAATTCTGTACAACACTTTCCTCACCCGAAGAGTCGCTTTTATTTGCGTAACCCTTGTATTGATTTTTATGAGCGTTTTCTGCTTCACAGCTATCGAGACATTCAGTTGTAGTGTTTGATTGTTTAGTTTTGTTGTTTTCCTCCCAATCGCACGAAGACTCTGATCCACACGAGTGTTGTTTTTTCAGTGAATTTCGCTTAATAGACACATCGGCACTGGTGATAGTATTACTTGTGCCGGCAGTACTGGTCGAGGCACACAATCCCTCGCTGTCTTCCTCTTCACTATTAAATGATTTAGTTTTGGTTACTTTAACTCCTTTTGAAGCCCCGGATATTATATGCATTAAATCCTCTTTTTTGCAAATAATTCCCTTTACTTCTGAGGAGACGCTACTCCTCTTAGACAGTATTGATTCGGTCAAACAGATCGATGAGTGTTGGGGGGATTTTTCATGCTTGCCTATACTGGTGCCAGTGCTCACCTCTTTTATGTCTTTAGTAATAATTGGAGTGTCGACACCATTTCCAGACAAATCTTTATTTCCCTTTTTGCGAAGTAAACTCAATTTACTTTTCAAAAGTTTCCATTCGCTCTGTTTGGCCGCTGGCGCTACGGATGATGGCTGAGTGATGTGACTTTTAGTACTGGTTGCACTTGGATTTGTGGTCATATTCTTGACGTGTAACTCAGTGGAAGAATATTCTCGAGCAGTTGAAGATATTTGACTTGAATTTGCTCTTCTGTTCGAACGAATGCCATCGACTGAAGACAATGATTTTGCGAAGAGTTTTGAATTCTTCCAAACAGCCCTTTCTTCTGGACTTAATTTATTGATTGATTCAAAATTGGAGACATTCTGTTCTCTAAGAGCTTTCAATTTATTCCAACGGCTCACACATTGATTTGACGGAAGAGTAGAACGCGAGACAACTTCTTTAGATTTTAAGTCATTTCGATTGGTTTGACTTTCGGTGTCAACTCTTGCCTTCACTTCAGTGCTCTTTGTTTGGACGACGGGTTCCTTTTTTTCGCTCTTCTTCAGAGACATTAATTCGGTTAATCTTTTAATACTTCATAGACTTGAATATTATTCTTGAATTCATTAAGCGTTTAACGGCTTAAATGTGAAACAAATCTATAGTAATGAAAGAAAAAACTCAATTAAACTCTCATTGAATAGAATTATTGTTATTCTCGATAGCAGTCAATAGAGTTAGGAATCAACTCAAATGAGATAACATTCAATTCGTGTGTTTTTTGCTCAAAGCTTTGGATAAATATATGAAAGACTCGCAACTGATTTATCTCTAAATCAAAGCAAAAATCAATATCTTTCTCTGAAGTCAGTGAAGAGTGCACTCAAATTGTGTCAGAAATGTTTTGCCTCTTGGTTGACATATTCGCAAAATATATGCTGTAATTGAATCAAAGCGTAATTTTCATGAAATGAGTGCACAAATGTAAGCGACGCTAATCATCATTACTATCAGTGATAATAGTATTGCTTTGAATTGCATTTTCATTAAAAAGTCATTCGTTTTTAAGCTTTCATTTAAATAATTAGAGAAAAAGTCATTTTCAATAGTATTAAACACATTCTTCGTTGAGAATGCGAGTGTTGACTATCAAATGCATTAGCAAGCATAATTTATTGACTTTTAAATTAAAATTTCGATCTTTCATAACGATTTTGATTCGTGTTTTGTGCAATAATTATAGTAATTAAATTAATTATTTACATCATTTATAAAGAGTTAATTACTTTAATTATTGACTCGCTATTTTGAGTTCAAACTTAGCATGTTTAGTTTTGGTTTATCGATTAACTTTTGGCCAATTCTTTAGGGAATACAGAATTTTAGCGAAGATCTACTCAAAGACAAAAAAAAACTTGGATTAAAGAGCAGACGAACTATAAGACTATATAAGACTCACATAACTATAAGTTTCTATAATATTATATTTGATGTCAATATCTATCTCTATATCTAATAAACTCATTGAGAATCTGATGTTTTATTTGATTAGCTTTTGATGGATTAATAAATCAAAAAATCTTTATTTATTGCAAACAATATTTTTGTCTTTAATTTGATAAAAGGTTTTGTTTTTTTCTGTTTTGACACAAAACATAACAAAGGATTGAATTTAATAAACCGACAAATTTTGTCTCATAAATCAATTAGCGAACAAGTGAATTAGGTCAATCAAAAATCGATTATTTCATTAGATTATCAGGATATTTGTTTACTTCTTTTATTAAATTATTTCTTCTTCCGGACTATTCAGCAGAAATCGCTATTAAATAAATTAGTAGAAATTGTATAGGTCAATTGTGTTCAAAACCCACACAAAATTTATATTAGCAGTCAATTGAATTAAAACTGACCATAATCATTTTAGTAAAAACAAGCTATTAACAGCAATTAGTTTTATTAGTTCCAGATTAAATTAAAAATATTTTAAGTCTTATAAAAGGCAAAACCAGGGTAATGTCATTACCTTATATTCGAGGTTTTTTAAATACAATTAAAACTTTTATTTCAGTGTTTGATGTTGAAAGGTAATTGTGAGTTAATGGTGAGTTGCGATTTTCATTTTTTTAATTAAATCATATAAAAATCGAAGCATTTTTTCGAAGCAATACATTTAAAAACTTTTTTTTAAATGAAAATACAAACAAAGAAATGAAAGAAAATGAATTTGCAATTAACTATGTCAATTCAACTTGGTTTATCTAAATTTATGATGGGTTATGTATTTAATCCTACACTTTGAATAATTGACACAAAATGTGCTGACACTCAAAAAACTCTCACATCTGCCATGAATTCAATGAAATATTTATAAAACGAATGAATTTTTTTCAATCGAAAGCATAAAAAACTTTTTATGGAAGAAATGTAATTTAAAACCGAAATAAAATCCCAAGACTTGAATAAAACTTCAAAACAAAGTCAAACAATAATTTTTATTTTCGAAATCTTACGACTTTAGCATTGATTCAACATTTTGGTCCTACAAAAAAAGATTGATCAGTCATCCAGATTAGTTTGATTCTCAAGATCTTTAGGTTTGATCATATATGCAAGAATATTCAAGGATACTAAATGTTGAATGAATTTAGAATGTTGATATGTAACTCTACATCAAAATTATAATCTAATATATATTTGGGATTTATTTTATGTCGATTCAACTACAAGTAATACTAAAATTCTCTTGATTATGCATCGTTATTTATAAAATGGATCATTGTGTTATTTTGTGCTGGCTTATTCCTTTTCAGTTATACTGGTTTTTGTGAGAAACTTTTATTACTTTTGTTTTCTAATATTTTTCTGATTATTTTTATCCATAATTCAAAATGTTGTGAAAACAGTGAACGTATTGATTCATAATTTGTATAATAAATCATATTTATTGTTATTTTTCTTTAAAGTAATTTTTCGAATCAGTCTTTTCTTTACATTTTGTACGAATCGATCGATTTCTACATTTAGTCTCAGATGTGACCAAAATTCTGTAATTAGTTTAATTGAGGATAATTTTGTGTCATTTTTTATATAACTGTATACTAAACTACAAAATGTCAATAATTAATGAGCATCCAAGCTAATAAAAGACCAGGTACACAAAAGGGAGAAATTTTTAAACAAGAATTTTCAAAACTTAGGGGAAATTTGAGGCAGGAAGTAATGGAATTATCCTGCCTGGGTGATTGTGGGATAATTAGTCATTTCTGCCATTTTCATTCCTTAGTTCAGTTTAAATGGAGCTAAAATGGGAAAATGACCAAAATGGAACATATTGGGATATATTGAAAAAAATTTGTCGACATTTGAAGGCACTAAAACTAAAAGCTGAAAATGACCGCCGAGATAGATTTAAACTGAATTTAGGATAACTTAAGCTAAATTAAGTCAATTTAACTAGATTTAAACCGGATCAATTTAGTGAAAAAATGGCGGTTTTCTTGTGACGCCTTATCTGATTCCGGAAAATTTTAAAACCTGATCCCCTCCGTGAGGTCGAAGAGCTTGGCTATCTCTGACATAAATTAAGAACTTTGATGGCTATTCAATAGTTAAATAAATGATTGTTATTAGATTTCATAACTCATTTTTCTTAGTTTTTTCTAGATAACCACGATTACTAAGCTAGCTGACGTATAATATTGGTCCGGAGAATATTTTGCCAAGATTTTCACAATAAGTTGGATTAGCTTTGGGCATTCCTTTAACAACATTTTAAACTTTAAAAGACTAAGTTTATTCAAATATTATGATACTTATATGTATAACTTATTATCTTATTTAATTATACTTATATTTAGGCACTTCCATCACTTCCATCACTTTATCTGAAAGTTTCAGATATTTCGGGACATATTTCATATATACATCAAAGTTGTGGCAAAATATAGGTAAGTCATATATATAATATTTGAATAATGTGTTCACATAACTGTTTAATTGTGGAAAACTAAAAACCATTGAATCAATGAATTACTCGATAGATTTAATTTGAAGAATCAATTTGCATTCGAAAGTTATGCGTAGTTACTCACGAAATTATCTTAAGCTCAAGTGTACCTTGTGCAGCTGAAAATGTAAATTTGATGGAAACCAATGAATTTTTAACTGACTTTTTGGCGAATGGTTTGATTAAATTGTTTTCTAGGAATGAATTTAATTATTCGGTTACTTATTGTCTTCAAACAAATTAGAGTCTAATGAATGCAAATCCTCTCAAAACGAAGAGTCAACTCAAGTGATAAATAATTCATAAGTCGAGAGAACAACACTTTATCTCGATTTTGAAAATTTCAAATAGAATTTAATGAGAAATCAAAATAAAATTTGTAACAAATGTTAATAATTCACTTTTAGGACTCAAAAACATTCAAAAGATTATTAAATTATCTCTTTGTTTAAAATCAGGGGTGCGGAGACTGGTCGACCTCAGGGGGTTCCTCGGACCAAAAAATCAGGGGGGTATAGGGAGCATTTTTCAGACTCGTCAGAAAAAAACACAAAGGGCCCTTTCTGACTCTCCAAAATTTCGAGGGAGTAGCGACAAATAATTTTCCCAAATATCTGCCTCGTTTCGCTCGATTTGCCTCAAATCTAGGAAGGTTTCCTCGAGCTCAAAAGCTAGAGGATATTTGGGTTATACCCCCTCTCCGCACCACTATTTTAAATCAATTAAACTCAATCAGTAATAAAAACTTATAGAATTTATAGAATAACTCAAATGGCTCTCCATTATTCTGATCACACAATCTGGATAAATTGAAACAAGTATTGGATCAAAGGGGTCGCGCATAAAACTATATACTATAGTCTATGGATGTATGAAAATACTGATTTGACTGAAAATTAGGTAAATATAAGGCTAACGAATTGAAGGCAAACATTAGTCCTATTTTTGAGGAACAGCACTAAATAACACAAAAAACAATAAATTAATTTACATATAATTTATGAATAGGTCGAGAAATGGATTCCCAGATGTCTAATAACTTTGTTGTTTAGATGAATAATTGCGATACCAATTCATTATGATTGGATACCAACCCCTTTGATATTCTCTTTGCTTCAGAATATTAAATGAGTTTTCATTGCAAAGAGAATACAAATATAAGGTTATGTCGATTGTTATTCACTGACATAAACAGCAAATATTTGCACATTTATTTGCTCGAAGCTATATGACTGCCCCACAAATTGCTCGATGTTTTTTGATATCATTCACAAAAAGAAAAATTATAAATGAGGATCGATTGGTGAGAAACGAAACATAGAAAAACATTCATTACTTTATTCTATCCATGAAATCCTGTTATGAGAACAATTTTATTAGATTCTCTCTCTCTCTCTCTCTCTCTCTCTCTCTCTCTCTCTCTCTCTCTCTCCTCCCTCCCTCCCGCCCTCCCTTTCTCTCTCAATACTTAAGCAGAAACAAAAGACAAAGCAATAATCGTCGAGACTATGGTATTCACATTTGAGAGGAACTGATATTAAAAATGTTTTTACAACAAAAGTCGACATTTAAGTTGTGTTCCCGAGTGTTCTGTTTGAGTCTAAACATGGTTATGGAGCAAATAATTCGGAGGAATAAGTAATTGCATAAAATCATAGCTCAAAACACATTAATGTGATTAACGATCCAAAAAAGTAATAATAAAAGCATTTATTTTTGAATTGTATCACAAAATCCTTTTTGATCTGTTGTTCGCTTCATTTTTTCGTTGATATTTTGTTTTCATCGATATATTATATAATCCTTTCGGACAACAGATTTCTTTTAAGCTATTTATTAGATTAAAGGAGTTTTAAGAGTCAAACATCCTTTTCATCATTACTGAAGAGATAGAGCAGACAGGATGTGACTTAGCAAGATACACTCGCTATGCTTCGAATAAAACATGTTTCAATTTGAAAGTAAAAATCGCTGGCTTTCCCATATTTGATACTACTTTAACCATAAGGGGATTTCTTTAATCAGCTTTTTGTGATCAACACTAGTTTCTATTGACTGTGGGATATATTTATCTAGAATGTTTGTTGTGATAATACACTAAATTAATTAAATTTTCTAAAAATGAAAGCAAATGATAGAAAATTAATTTTTGATTACAGATCCAAAGAATTTTAATTAATTATTTAATAGAGTTTTTACTTTTTTGCCATAATTTCCAATAGAATTTCATTTGAAACCAATTCATTTGTTTGATCAGAAATTTACTCTCACTTCAAATAACTGATGAGAAATATTGGAAAAAAACTTTCAATTCACGAAACGAAATATAATTCAGATTCAGTGCAATGAAAACACTTGACTTTCTCACCAAATCAATTCTCACCAAAAAAGAGAAAGGAATAGTCAAGGGATCATTTTTGTGATTGCAGCAATCTAATTTTGTAAATCGACAAATTCAATTTAAACAGTGTAACACATTTCAACTTAAATAATTTGGTCAATTTTGCTAGTAAGAAAAATTTTATTTCAACAACCTTGCTTACTTCATAAAAAAGCTTTTTGTCCCAAGACTTCTGCATTTGATTTAATTTATAAATTGTAGAGTTGTTTAAGTCATTAATACTCCAAATCAAATAGTTTTAAGCTTTTTTCTAAATTCTGTGCAAAACTCGAAAATTGCTTTCAATTGATTTTTAAATAAAGTGCTTTTTGTAGAGAATTTACGTCTGAATTAATAATTTATTGCTTCAATATATAAATGTGTCGTCTTTTCAAATACTGTACAAATCTAATGAAATGGATTCATTTAAATAGTTCTTCAAGAATATCGTAAATCTCACCTTTTATATTGTAAATTGTCTGTAATTTAAATAGAATAACAGAGTTTTGCAATACTTCCCAAATTAAAATATCAAACTTCAAATTTTTAATTTAAATTTTTCACTACATTTATGAAGTAAGGATGTAGTAGATAGATTTGTCGGTCTCACCCGCCCACCCAC
>JAQGCS010001086.1:0-15706 GCA_034702105.1 Fuscozetes fuscipes
TTTTTGAAGAACTACCCACTAGACCCCCACCTAACCTCCTTAGGCAGCCACATGAAATGCACTTTTTTGCTGAGAAGAATTTGTCAGAAAAAGTACCAAATCTATGACATCTCAATGTCATTATGTTTAGTTTAACTCTTGACATTGAAATCTGTTCCCTTTGACCCGAGCATACGCACTAAAAAAGTGCATTTAATGCTGCTGCTACTGAATTAATCTGTTATTTTCAAAACATATGCCCAAAATTTGATTTAATATTTAAAAATAAATGGAAAATTTTTCGCCAGATGGGGCTACAGTCTGAAGATTTAGGTAAGCTTCACAAGGGTCCCGTAAGCTTTCTTAAATTTAGGCCTAAATTTAAGGCTAAATCTTGCGTAAACTTACGCACTTACCACCCTACATAAGAGGCATGCATTTGGCTGTTTCGCATTCGGGGAACGACTGTTTTCAGAGTTGGTCTTATGGTGGCCGACCGATTGAATGCGTGCATTTCATTTAATTCTTTCAATTTGATGATAAGGGATCAATAATAGATATATCATTTCAAAGTTTGATTCCTAACACTAGTGTCCCCTTGTAAAATTGTCTAGGGTGTGATAAATTGCAGAAGAAACCTCAAAACACTAGCATATTTATCTCTATTTTATTGATATTCGAATAAACAAGCTAAATTTTCTTAAAACTATAACTAAAATTATTTTCATAAGTAATCATGTTCATTAAAGTTTATCAATAAACAAGAGTTTAATAACATCTTAATTATGTACTCAATAGACAACTCTTTAATTACATTCACAGCTGTTATTTTAATTTTAATTTTTTTTAAATATTATCTGGATGAGAGTTTTCATCTATTTTATGTTCCAGGAATGAGGTTAATTTCATTTTTGCTGATATTTCAACTATCTTCAATTTATGTAAGTACATAAACGTTTTTAAACATAAAGATATTCATCAATTAAACATCAAGGTTTAAATAGTAAAAACTTACATTAAATTAACAAATAGTTTCTTAAAACATTTTGATCATCAATTAATGATTACCCAGGCCCGACAGAACAACGACCTCAAACAACTAGTAGACCATAAGTTCAACACTACTTTAGATAATATCGCGATTCCAAGAGTTTCAGGAAGTGATGGCAACGAACTGGTCAGAGGAGTAAGTTTAAAAAGTTTCTTGATGAATAATCAGTTAACATAAATCACCAGTACATTATTAGACGAATGCGAGACGTAGGGTGGGCTATTGAATTGGACTCATTCCCTGATATAACACCTTTGGGAAAGAAATGGTTCCATAACATAATCGCAACGAATAATATGAAAGTCTGTAACCGAGTAGTGATTGGCTGTCATTACGACTCCAAATACTTCGAAGACTTTGTATTTGTTGGCGCAACAGATTCGGCGGTTCCCTGTTCTATCATGATCCATTTAGCCACAAAACTTTACAAGAAATTTGTAGCGCATAGGGTTTCGGTAAAGTTTATTGATCAGTAATTGATCATGGAAATAATTATTTATATTTTAGAATATTGACCCAACCATTCAATTTGTGTTTTTTGATGGCGAAGAAGCTTTCAAAAATTGGACAGGTAGGACAGGACTTGTTTGTCGTCATTTTCCACTTTTCTGGAATCTTGATCATTCAGTGCATGTATTTATTCTTTTCAATTCAATTTCAGCGACGGACTCACTCTACGGTTCCCGACATTTGGCCGACAAATTATTCATGACGAGCTTAACAAATGAAGAAGGAAGTTTCAAAAATTGTAACAAAGCTAACCAATTACAGCGAATTACTGTTTTAATTTTGCTTGATCTAATTGGAGCATCTGATATGATAATTCCTAACTTTTCCACCATAAACAAACATTTATACGAAAGACTAATGAAAATAGGTATTCATCAGGGATGGCTAAGGGGGAGGGGTAGACCTCTTACCTCCTCCTAGGCTAAAAAATTTTCAATCAAATCTGATGAGTTTTGACCCCCCTCTAAAATTTTGCCAAAATTTAACATTACTGGTATACCCCCCCCTAGAAATTTTGGTTCTTTACCCGGGCTAGACCCACCCTCTAGACCCGTTGAGCTTGGTCTTCCCTGGTATTCATATAAAGCATTTTATTTTATTTCATTGACATATTTTATTTATTTTAACTAAATGATCTTTGTCCATTGCTAAAGAGAAGAAATACACATCAAGTAACCATATATTTCCGTCAACCACTATATCAGAAAGTTTCTCATCCGATGACCATGTTCCGTTTATCAGGAAAAATGTGTCTGCAGTGCATTTGATTGCAACGCCTGTACCAAAAGTTTGGCACACAATTGATGATAACTTAAATCACCTCGACTTTCAAATAATTAATTTATTTCTCAATATATTTCATGATTTTCTCAGAGATCTATTAAACATACAAGCACATTTAAGTTAAAAAACAACGGAGTAAACAATTTTTAAAAATTTTTCGATAATTTTAAGCTAATTATAAATAAATAAAATTAGCCAAGACACTGTCACATAAAAATTAATTCCAGGCGTTCCCAGGTTCTGCAACATTAGAGGGTTCCTCACACAAAAATACATATTTTTTATATCCCTAGGAATCAAGTTTATAATCTACGAACTTAAAATGTGTTAAAATCTGCCTATTGGGAGGTTTTATTGTAGTTTTCTGTTTATAGAATCTTTTGTATTCGTATCGAAATATTTAAAAACAATGGAAAACATTGTGAAAAACGGAATTTCAAATAAAACGGTTACAACAATAGAGACAGGGTATAAAACAAAAGCAAAAACTACAAAACTAAATGTTGATAAAATTATATTAAGATCATCAAGGTTAGGATATATATCTATGAACATTATCATAAGTATTGGATGTATTTAAAAAGTGATACGAAGACAAGACCTCAATGGTTTCCAAATTTGACAAGACAAAAGTTTATAGCTTATCGAGTTACTTTCAGATGTTCTTACTAAGTAATCGCAGAGAACAAGGGAGAATAATGTTGAGAATACACTGGAATCAAATGAGTCATACAATAACATATCCTTTGATATCCAGTGACTGCTAATTGAATTTAAAACTAATAAAATAATTATAAGTTTCGACAAATTAATTGCATTTCGAGTAATTCTTGATCTGAAGAATGTTCGTAATTGATCCCTCTCTTTGAGATAGGAAATAAAGATTCCATTGACATATGCTGCTCCATATACAAAAGGCTTTACGTGAACCGCCTCCCAGTACCCATGCTTGACACTGCAAAATATAATAAAGTTTATTTATTTATTTATTTTTGCAATTCTCAATTGTAATCTGTAATTGTTTTTCAAATTAGATGGTTGAAAAAGAACCAGTAAATCGTAAATTTGTTTATTCATTAAATTACTTACAAGTGAAGGCTGAATGTAAGTGGTCTTAATTTCAGGTCTTTTTCCCACGAATCAAATAATATATTATTTTAATAAAATATCAAAAAATTCACGGAAACGAACAAAATATTTCCAATTATTGTTGCGATGCAACCAATTTTGAACCCCCTTTTGAGAAAACAATATTTAAGTCAGAAGTACGGATTGTGCAATTCAAATTAACCTGCAAAATGCATAAATGAAAATTGGTGTTATAAGAATCAACTGCATTAGCGATGAATATGTATGGCCCCATGCTGTGCACTGAAATAAAAGATGAAGAATTTCATTTCAAATGTTTTCTAGATACTAATAGCTGAGAACCATATAGAGTTTATTTTTAAAATGAAATATTACTTGACATTACTTACTAGCTCAGTAGAACAAACGAAGTTAGCTGTGAATGTAACATGGCCAAAAATTGACTGCCAGCAATACTTTTCAAGGTCTTTATCTCTAAATTTGTCGCTTACTATGTGCCCAATATAATAGATATAAAAGAAGATAACCAGGTAATATATAGGAGCTATCATAAGATAGCGCTCTAATATAAATCTTGAGACCAGTTTGATGTCGAAAGCAGTGCTTTTAATTTGTCTGACGAACCATTTTCCTGATGCGTATCCACTCAATAGGAAAAAGGTTACGAAAGCCGTTCTCATGAGTCGTGAAAATATGTTGTTCACAACATCACCGATAGTTCCAAAAGTGTAACCTTCTTCAGTGAAAAGTAATCCGCAAAAATGTAGGAACACGATTATTAGCTGGCTTAAAACACGAATTCCATTGAGCAAAGAATCCATGTTGGTGGTAGTTTGTGGTGAGCCGCTATTGTTTCCATTGTTGAACATTAAGCGCGTGTTATGTAAGAGTGAAAACTGTTTCAGCAAACTATTTGTGTGAATCAGTTTAAATAAACACAAAATTGTAACTAAAACTTGGAACAGAATGAAGGAGAAAATGCCGCCGAAAAATAATGACCACATTTCGTTTTATTAGTCTGGTCAATCAAATAAGGTTAGAGAATTAATTACTGGCAGATTAAGAGGAAATTTGATATTTGAGTTAAATATATTTTCAAATGCATATATCACTCATTCAATTAAATGTTTGCTTTAGTTTTATTTCTGATTAAAGTTAATAATATTGAATCTGATATTTAAATTAAAATTTAGTGATTATAGAGGACGGGGTGAATGCAGTTCTAGTATTTGTTTATCGAGCGAAGGGTTGTGGTCTTCGTTATAACTGCCGGCAATCCTGTTAGTAAATGTTCTCGAACTTATCGAAGGCTTCAATTGATATTTAACTCGCATTCCAGACGTCGGTTCCAATTGAGTCAAAAGTATTACTAATTGTCTGAAAATTTAAATCAAAATTATAAAATCGTAACAATTAATGTGTATTTGTTCGCATACCTGTGCAGTGGAGGAACGCTATCCTCTACTTTGAGTGTACCTCTTGTTGACACCACATTAGTACTTCCCGTGCATTCACAAACCACTTTTAGGCTTAGCTCTGGATGTCTGTTCTCTAATACAATTGATAGTCCCGACCAGTCATTGGTTAAGTAATAAGCAGTCATTCCCTCAGAAATCTAAAAATTAAAATTTTTTAATTCAAAATTCAAAGGATAGTGGGCTGACCTCATGTCTACGTCCAACAGCAGCTGTCAATCCAATCATAGCATCTGCTAGGATGTATTTTGGGGGACAGAACTTTTCAATCAACAAAGGCTTTGAGCTATGAATTGCCAAAAGATTTGCTGGGTAATGGTCTGCATTTTGATAGCCTATTAAGAAAGATATTTATTGAAAAGTTGCCAAATATAGGAGGAATACATACTTGTGTTGAAGTGATTGAAAGCCAAACTAATTACTATATAGATTCCCGGCTCAAGAATCTGATGACAGCCCACAAAACTGGCCACATGTCTACTGCAATGTTTGACAAGTTTACCCAAATTATAGCCATTCCATATGAATACAGCCAAAGATAAGTCGAGTTTATGTTTGTCCTTATTTTCAACACTTCTCTGCCCTCTTTGGTATAACCCGAACTCTACTTCAGTTGGTTCGACAACTGTCAACACCACAGCTGTCATATGTCGAGTATCGTAAGCATTAGAGGGAAATACAGCACAAATTCTGCATTCACTCCAATCGGGTCTCACTTTACAGATGTCTATTGAGTCAAAGTATTTAAGGACATCAGTGAATGACATCCAAAACAAGCCTTCAGAAGAGCCTTCAGGCATAAGCTCATGTCTTAACGCTCGTGTCCAGAGTGGAGAGCTATCAGACCAGTCGCCGGTCCAAGAATGAGTGCCCCACGGATTACGCAAACGGATCAGACGTAAGCCACTTATGCTTTGAACGTCTAGAATAGAATAGGCGTGTCTTGGTCTGAGACCAACATTTTGATAGTGGGTGTCAGTATATGTTGCTAGTCCTCCACAAGAAGCGCCCATTAAGAAGCCAGCCATCCTTGAGCTCAAAAGTTGTGCCCAAATAAAGTCGGTGTCAATCTCAGCATCATCTGAATGTCGTGGATGCAAATTAATTGACTCACAGGGACTACCTGTTAAAATAGACAGGCCTTCCAATGTTCTGCCCGATACGAGTGCTTCATAGCAGCCAAACATCTTGGCCACTGCCTTCTCAATCAAAGGCACCCAAAGCTGTCGGCGCTTAGCTTTAGAATAGACTAGCCTTCCGTTTCTATCACAGGGAAAGGTGTCGTCGATTATAATTGTTTTCCACTTCCCGTCCCGACAGAGCCGGACCTGATAACAACCTTCTTTGCATATTTGACGAGTTATTAAAATCTTCTCAACTAATTCTGGGCGCTCTGCCAGAACTGCGAGGGCTGACAGCAGCCAACAGTTGCCAAGTATTCCCTGCGATATGTCCGAAGTCATTGGTGTCCGGAATACAGTCCATTCAACCGAAGAGTTATTGTCGTCTTTGATTTGATTCGGTCGAAGCCATTGGTTTACATAATTACCATTCTTTGTGACCAAATCTGGTCTAAAATATAATGACTTAGGGATGGGTGGGAACGAGTCGTCCACAAAATTAATTTGATTGAAGCGACAAAATCTCAGAATATGTTCCCATTGATTCCGTGCTTCCCGTTCCTCATTGCGACGGATTGTGTCCTTGAAGTCTGTTTTTAGCTTTGAAGGCGGTATTGTGGGGAGCGGTGGTGGCTTTGCCAAAGATGTAGAGGAGGAGGGAGTTGAAGATATTTGTGTAGTATTTGTAGAATTTAACTTGACTAAAGGAGCAGTAATTTTGCTTGTTCCACAAATTTGGCACTTGGTTTCGGCGAAAGGGTTTAAAAATGTGCACTTATTGCACTTCCACTCAGTTTTAATGCCATTCTTGTCACTTATTTTCATATTTCTGAATAAGAGTTCGTTTAATAAACTTTTGGGTCTATTATTGACATCATTTGTATTGATTTTTATATCTTGTCTTTTCTGAGAACAGGCGGAACAGGTATTGGTTGAAATTGGGTTAACTACAGTACACCTGTTGCACATCCAATTTTCATACTTTTTCAATTGTGTGGCGATCCCATTACCTGTGCTCTTCCTTCTATACTCTAAGTTTGGCGCTGCCTTAGAACATCTAGAACATTGACTTGATGACTTTGAATTAGTGGCATTACACCCATCACAAGTCCAAGTCCTCAGTAATAAATGAGGTATTACTCTACCTGTGCTCTGAGGCTTATGGTCACTGCCACAGACACTGCACTGATGGTCAGCTCCGGAGTTAATTAGAGTACACTTCAGACAAATCCAAGATTTTGAGGACATTTTTAAAAACACTTTTTAACGAAAATTATATAAAAAAATTTTACAAAATAATAACAAAAACTAAAACATTATTTAGAGTTCAATGACTGAAAACAAGTTTAATAACAAATATTTGTTTCATACAATTGTTGTCACAAATGAATTGTTTGACAGAAAAAAACTTTTCTCACAAATGAATAGTATTTTCGAACAAAAGTTATATTTATTTATAAATAATTATATGAAATCTGTTTGTCATTCGATTGCAACAAATGAGTCATAGATTTAAAAGTTACTCGATATTAATTTTTTTAAATAAAGACATTTGAAATTAAAGACCGTTTTATGAAATTGATAGATGAGTAACGTCTGTTTCTATGGATTTACTTGATATGATATCTTTGTTTTATTAAATGCTTGATAACAAAGATTATTTGTACTAGGCTTATTAGGTAATGTAATAGATTATAGTAATCAAAGTGAAGCAAGTGGCACTAACTCGACAAAAATATTTATTATTAAAGAATTTAAATTTATTTTTATGAATATGATGTAGATTTATTTAAATTGCTCATAATAATTTTTTAAGTTAGCTTGATAAATATTTTTTACAATATTAAAAATATATACAATTATAAAACCACCTTGCAGATGTCTTTCAAATAGACATAATAAGATAAACTGCATTAAATAAAATAATAAAACTGTTTTATAGAGATTGTAAACTTGTAAGTTTATACAGCTGGATAATGAAATCATTTGATTTGGGCCCTTTTGAAATACCATTGGATAGTTTAACTAGGATATTGTGTCACATGATATAAGAGAATATGATTATAATTGACTAATTGATTATTTCCACCCAGAAATTTTTCTTATAACTGGGTTAAACTGTACAAGATAACTAATAAGTTATTAGTAATGAACTTGGTAATCTAATTTTTTACATTTTAGAAAATATTTTAATTTCCTCGGTATGTTAACTTTCATTTAGAATCTGATAAAAACTTTTTTGTACTAGGTCTAATAAACATTATAATGTGTTTTATTTTGATTCAAAACGGTTTATCATTTTTAAAAAGCTTATAGTGTGTGAGAAGTGACTGACCTATCATGAAACTGGTGTAGGTAACTTTTTCACATTCACATAACTTAATTTATATATTTGAAAGCTAACTTAATTATTTTGATTTAATACAAAGTCAATATTAAATTATGTGAGTAAGGTTAAATAGGAAAATGTGAATTTGCAAGAATTTAATGTAAATTGAATTATAATCATAAGTAATTCGGCCAATAAATTATTAAAATACTTTCCCACATTCCTAGATTAGATCCCATATTATTAAATCAAATGTAATTTGACACCTTGTTAATTTTAATTATTTGTTTCGACTTTAATTGAAAGTTTGGAACACCTGTTGACTATATTTTGGGAGAAATTGATTTTCAAATATTTCAATCATTTTCTAAACGACAATGAATTTCAAAGTATTTCTATTCGTGGCTATAATTTCACTCATGTTCTTTGCCATGGTTGAGGGCCATAATGGACGTGGAGGTGGTGGTAATCGAGGCAATTTTGGAGGAGGTGGTGGTTATCGGGGTAATTTTGGAGGAGGTGGTGGTAATCGTAATAATCCTGGAGGACGTGGTGGATATGGAAACCAAGGTGGTTATGGAAGCCAAGGTGGATATGGAAACCAAGGTGGTTATGGAAGCCAAGGTGGATATGGAAACCAAGGTGGTTATGGAAACCAAGGTGGCTATGGAAACCAAGGTGGTTATGGCAGTGGATAATTGATTTGGTTCAAGTCAAATAAAGTAACAAGAGTATCTATTTTAATTAAATATATTTGAATGATTTAAAAACAATTAAATAGATGCAATAATTATATAATTAAACTGTTCTGAGAACTATGTTTAGAGAAAAACATTTCTAATCTAATAATAAAAATCCTTAAAAGAGTTAAAATTGTCTTGCTCGCTTTTCACTCATCAACAGAGGAGGAGGTGTTCTTTGCAACAAGCTTAGGGGTGTAACCAAACTCAAATTTCATTGGGAATTTGGTATAACATCTACAGTGGTGCTTTATTGTAAACATGTAAGCTTAAACAGGTTCAAAATGAAATTACAAATATTTAAGATTTCAATTTTTAAAGTTTAGTTTTATAGTTTGCTCGTTATTTTACGTTTTGTTATGTAACTTTTGTTTTAATTATTGTTTCCTAACAACTATGTAATCCTAGTCACCAAATGACCAAGAATTAAGGATAAAAACAGACTATTATGAGCCAGTTTTACCATGATAATTCTATTAAGTGCTTCTTTTCTTGATATAAACCACTATCGAGACAATTGCAAGAGCACCAACTGCATACAAAATATTTTCTAATGAAAATAGCTTGTTTAAACAACTTTCTGGTTTTTTAGATGATGCCACTGTTATATGAAGATATGTTTTAAAAAAGTTGTAAGTCTCATTTCCGGAGTAAGTCGAGTTGAGGTCAGTCACTGTTAACTGATCACCATAAATTGACCATTGATCAATATATGATAAAATTTTGCTGCTGTCAGGTCTCGCATTCGCTTTCGGTTTCAACATGGAGTTAATGATTTCATCTAGCTTTTGCCATTTATCCACAAATTTAGTTCTACTCTTTTTATGTGGTCTTAAAAATAAAGTGAAAACAGGTATTAGAATTTGTATCACTATTCACTGATGACCAAGTTCCTCCAACTCAGAGGGTCCCTATAGTTCCAACTCAGAGAGGTATAAGAGAAAGGGAAGATATAGGTATTTTTTAGGTTCATAGCTAAAAAATCAAAGGGAGAAGTAAGGTAGAAAAAATTTGCTGTCGATTCAGAGGTTGAATTGCTATCTCAGGGAATCTTGTCCTATTTAAAACTCGAGGGGTATTTGGGTTATACTTAAGCCATCAGTAATTACTTTTCATTTCCTAAATTGACATTGGTGCTAGTATTGTATATCTAGTCAAATGACTTTCACATTTTTTAAAAGATTATATGCACCTCATTTGGTAAAATGTCAATTTAGTAATAGTGAATAACTTGTAAATCTAAAATTAATAACCATAACAAACTTATAAATTACTTACTCATTTATGTCGATATCAAATATTTGTAAGGCAATGATTCCTAAACTATAAATATCTGCTTTAGAGTTGTAGTTATTGCCCATGGTAACTTCAGGAGCCATATAATTGATAGAGCCTGTGCCCACAGTTCGTGTCTTTTTAGTTAGCTTTTGAATTTTAGCCGAACCGAAGTCACATAATTTCATAAATCTCTCTCCAATTGGAGTTTCATTTAAAAGAATATTTGCAGGTTTAAGATCACAATGAATTATAGGCGGTTCCAATTCATGTAAATATTGAACGCATTCTAATAACTCTTTGAATAATTGACAGGATATGAAAAACTCAATTTCATTCATTTCGTCGGCCGGATGTCTACCAAAAATCTTTGATTTTTCCTTGATAATTTTCTTAAGATCATAAGAACATAGTTCCATTTGAATGTACAAACGATTATTGCTTTCAATCCAAGCGGTAAAATACTTGACCACATATTTTGATTGTATTTTTTCCAGAATGTTAACCTCCCTAAGAAGGTCTTCTCGGTTGATCTCGCTCATTCCTGAATAGAAGGATGAAAATTAATAATAAGATTAGAAAAGCTAATGATTGCTTGCTTACTATTGAATTCAATTCGTTTGATTGCATAATCCTCATCTGATGAGTTTTCTTTGACCGCCATCACAGTTCCGAAACCTCCAGGCTCAAACGTTTTAAATGAAGCAAATTCATTTCTGAATTTATTGACCTCGGTCTTTATTCTATTACAAGGGTAAATCTCAGAATCTTCATATAAATAGTTACCAATTCTTTTCAGTGATCTGTGAGTTATTTTACATTTATCAATGTAAAAGTCAATTACTGAATCACACTTGACCATTATTATTTTATCATGATATAATTTAAAACAGAAGTCTTCATAAATGGCAAAAGCTTCTAGTTTAACTTTATCAAAGTTAGGGACGAAATGAAGGGAACTGAACTTAGCCTCACTACTTTGCAACAAACTAGGCACAGTTTTGTATGCTTTGTATGTTTGTCTTGTTATCTTATCATGTCTCTTATATTCACCACAAAAATAGATATGACCCTCACTGTCCAGGAAATATGTATTTGTGCCAGTTAAACCCACAGAAATTATGTTATCAATTGAATCAACTCTTGTTGGCTCGAATATAGAATATAGATCATCTACATAATCTAGTCCATGTACATAGTCCATGTCTAGTCCAAGATTGCACCAGTTATTATGACCCCAACTGTAAACTGTTCCATCTTCTGTTAATGCAAATGATCGGTTAAATGAACAGTAAATGTTCGTGAAGTGTACTAGAGTAGAATTTGTATAAACTTCTAATTTGATTGGCTGCACTATTTTTTCGCCTTTATCTTTGCCACATCCAATTTGACCATATTTATTACTACCCCAGCCATAAATATTTCCATCTGAAGTAAGTGCTAGCGAGTGATTTTTGCCACATACAACTTTTATGAAATTTCGATATGAAAGGCAAATATATTGAGGTTTGAAATATCCAGTTGTTTCATTTGCATTTTCTCTTGCTAATTGCCCACAATCATTTTTGCCCCAAGCAAATATTTCATTCTTATTGTCAAAAGCTAAAACAAAATCTGAGCCATTCGTGAAATTCTTAATAAATTTGCCTTGTAACTCAGGTATTGCTGTTGGTTCAGTAACTTTAAGATTGTGTCCCAAACCACAAGTTCCAAAAGTATTTTCACCTATTCCATAAACCTCGTTGTTTTTGGTGGCAAATAATATATTCTTGCCACCCTCATCTTCATAAACATGTAGCAACTTGATTTCTGTTTTCAAATTTTCATTGATTTTCGAAAATATTTGAAATTTTTTCATTAGATCCGAATATTTTGTTGTTGTAGAAAGTTTCATGGTAGTTTTAAAATATGTCCTAAAGAAAATATCATCAGCCTCTCTTAGAAACATAGAAGGATCCACTTCAAACATCTCAATTTCCTGGGCGTTAATTGACCAGTGATTCATCGTTTCAAGCAAGTCTTTGCATTGTGGTCTTTCGGCATATTTTGTATTCATCATTGCTAAAATTGTTTCTTTTAATTCAGTAAATTTACCATGCAAATTAGTTTCAGTGTTCTTCTCACTGTTATAAACGCATATCAATTAAACAAACTATAATTAGTAATTAACTGGATTAATTCTAATTTAAAATAGGACAATTATTTTTTAATTTTATAAGTTTGTTATAATAAAAGTTTGTTGTAAATTGAAATGATGATCATATTAGCATTTTAAAATTATATTATCTAGAGTGAAATTTAGGATAATTGGAATTGAATTTTGCCAGTTAATTCTCTTCAAATTAACCAGAACTTTTTGCAAGCAACTACATCAAATCACCTTTAATTATTCCTTGTTCAAATAATTTATTGACTGTATTTGCACTACTATTACTTTAAATGAAGAAAATTTCATGGTAAATTAACGAGCGCATTTGGAAAGTATGAGAAAGTGAAATTATGTAGTGAAAATGTAGTTAATTAACCAAGTTACTTCGAAAAAGTAATTAAACATAACTTATATGGTCAATTAAAAATAAATTAAAAACTTACTTATTAATATCAAAATCGAAGAGTTCCATCATAATAACAGCAAGACTGTATATGTCAACCTTTGTGTCATAACTACCAGAGTTGACTTCAGGTGCCATATATTTAAGAGTACCCATTCCTTTAGTATGAGATCTAATCTTCTGGGTAATTTCATCATAAACAGATGTTCCTGATAAACTATCAAATATAGCGATACCAAAATCACATATTTTCAAAAACCTGCCTCCTTTTGGAAACTCATTAATTATAATATTTTCTGGTTTAAGATCTCGATGAATAATAGGAGGATTCAATTCATGTAAAAATTGAACACATTGCAATAATTCAGTGAATATTTGAGAAGAGATAAAATATTCGGCGGCACTCATCACTTGCAACTTTTCTCGTTTGAAATATTTACGTTTTCTTTCAAGGAGACTTTTCAAATTATCGGAACACAACTCCATTTGTATGTAAAGACACTGGTCACTTTCACAAGTATCGTTTTCAATCCACGAATTATAATATTGAGCCACAAATTCATTACTACATTTGGAAAGAGTCTCCACTTCTCTTAACAACCGTTTGATTTCATCATTTGTACCTAAGAAATATTATAATGAGTGATAGCCAAGGAAAATTTTCATAAACCTTTCCTGAGGAATATGAACATGATCTCGGTCATCTCTGATTGAAATGATTTGAAATAATCTTGTTCTTACCTGCAAAATTGATTTTCTTAATGGCAAATGTTTTGTCGTTGCTTAAATCTCGCACTGCATTCACAGTACCAAATGCTCCCTCTCCTATTTTTTTCAAAACTATGAAATTTTGCTGATATTTTTGCTCCATCTCAAATTAAAAAAAATTAAAACAATTATAAAAATATATTATTATTAAATACCATAATTGATTGGTTTGAATTTGAAACCATTTTGGCTGACATTGGCTATTATCAGAATATTTCAGTCTTTTAGGTGATAAGCTTTCTATGTGAGTTACCTTGGATATAATCTAAGAATTATTTATCATCAAATAAATCTTTGACAAAATAAATAGAGAATGACATTGAATTGTAAAAAAATACTTAAGAAATATTCATTAAAATATTATATTCTTATTCATTAAATTCAAAATCAACAGAAAATAGATTTTTAAAAATTATCTTGCTTACATTTTTTTTAGAAAAGAACAATTAAGTTTCTCATATTTATATTCAATACATATATAATTTCATATTTTTTTAATTATTAATTTTGTTGTAAACTTCAACGAAATGATCTGAAACTTATTTGATATCACATATTAAATGTTAAAATTCTTTAATATTTAAAGATAAGTGAACCGGTTTTTAACCGGTATTTAAAACGATTTTTTCACAAAATTATTTTCTAAAATTTAACAGATAATCAAAGGAGCGAATTCAGGGTCATTTATCCTCAATTTTATTAATATTTAAATCTTTAAAATATTTGGTAGTCAACATGTTTTTTCATAACATTTATGGAATGTAGTACATACAGTCTGTAGTCTGTATATACAGTCTGTAGTTTTGTTATTAACCCTGCCCCCACCCGCGGCAAGAGAGAGGGAGGGAGGGATAAGGGTTTAAGGCTGGTCTATAGATATGTAAGCTTCAGATATGGGTAAGGGTGGTCCTCTTACCTAAACGGAGCTATCTGAGAGAAACTAGTAATTAAGAATAAACGAGGAGAATTGCTCATCAGAATTTATGAATATCCTTGAGTGAATTGAGAGAAGAAAATAATTTTTGGTTATAAATGAGTCATTACTTTGACTTAAAGTTTGTTTATACCATTAATTATAACAAATGAATTGAGGGTTTACCGCAATTATAAGAAGATTGCTATATAGACTTGATACAAATTTAAATTGAACTACCAAATGAAATCATAATTATATTAATAATATAAATAAGATTTTATAGATGTTATGAATGTCCCGAGTCTTTAGCCATAGAATAGAATATAGAGTTTTGGTGATTTAATAGATTCTGTGGTGAGTCGTATTCAGCGACGGCTCCTCTGTCCATAACCAACACCTTATCGTAATCGACAATTGTGTTGAGTCTGTGAGCGATCGTCACAATAGTAGAGCCGATGAACTCTTTTCTGATCGTCTTTTGAATTACTTCATCGGTTTCGATATCGACGGCAGCGGTCGCCTCATCCATGACTATGATCTTTGATTTGCGAAGAAGTGCTCGACTCAGACATATCAACTGCTTTTGACCGGCGCTCAGATTATCGCCGCCTTCAGACACCTCATGATTGAGACCCAAATCAAGTGATTTTACAAATGACTTCAGATGTGCTAATTCTAGAGCACACCACAACTCATTGTCGTCATATTGATGGAAAGGGTCCAAATTGAACCTGAGTGTACCAGTAAAAAGTGCCGGATCTTGAGGTATAATTGTTAATCGAGAACGAAGGTCATGCAGTCCTATTCTACTGATGTCAATGCCATCGATATTAATGGTACCCTCTGTTGGTTCAATCAATCGAAAGAGTGCTAAAGTCAACGATGATTTGCCGGCACCTGTTCTGCCCACTACTCCTATTCTCTGACCAGCTTTTATATCGAATGAGATATTCTTTAGGACTAATCCGAGTCCTTCGCGATATCGAGTGCTGTATTTTTCAAAAGCGATACAACCGTTTGTAGGCCAGCCATCACTGGGCCTCTCTTCAGGTTTGTGCCACAAAGCCTTTGATATGAAGAAAAATAAATATAACTATTTTCGAATAATCTAACAATTA